>JAYMTH010003496.1:0-10835 GCA_036897465.1 Pelargonium australe | reverse complement strand
AGTCCACGGGAATGAACGTTTTCATGTTCTACGCGCCGGTTTTGTTCAAAACCGTCGGGTTCGGCGCCAGCGCGGCTCTCATGTCGAGCTTGATCACTGGGTGCGTCAACGCTTGCGCCACCGTCGTGTCGATTGTGCTTGTGGATAAGCTTGGGAGGAGGTTCTTGTTCATGCTTGGTGGGGCCCAGATGTTGATTTGCCAGGTAAGTTTTTTTTTTTTAATCACAATTTTGACCCGAACTCACATACTGTTTCGCCTCATTCTAACCCGACTAATTTTGTATTGGGTGAATTTTAACATTTTGTTGTAGATTTTGATCACCATAGCCTTTGCGTATAAATTCGGATGGAGTGGAAACCCCGGAGTGATGCCCCATTGGTACTCTATGGCCCTTGTTATTCTTGTATGCGTCTACGTGTCGGGATTCGCGTGGTCGTGGGGCCCGTTAGGATGGTTGATCCCCAGCGAGATCTTTCCACTAGAGATTAGGTCCGCTGCCCAGAGTATCAATGTCATGGTTAACATGATCTTCACGTTTGTTATCGCTCAAATCTTCACGTTCATACTCTGCGAGATACGTTTTGGAATGTTTATATTTTTCGGCTTCTTTGTGATATGTATGACGACTGTCATATATAAGTATTTGCCAGAGACTAAAGGAATTCCGATTGAAGAAATGCACAAGGTGTGGATGGAACATAAGTTTTGGAGGAAGTTTGTAGTCGAGGAACATGAATGTGTAGAGCAAGGCAAGGTTAATTAAGTGATTTTATTAGAGTTGCAACGACTTGTCGTTTTTATGTTTTCTTTTTAATTAGAGTGTCTTGTTTTAGGTTAGGCTTTGGAAAATTATTGTTGAAGATTGTCTATCATAATGGCAATGTATCTTTTATTCGTATTAAGTAAATGTTCTTCTTGTTTATTCTCAATTTTGTTCGCAAACATTTGGATACTTTGTCTTCTTCTTTATCTTTTGACCACGATTTTCTTATAATTCCTATTCAGTTCAACTAATGAGAATTAATCAACCACAAAGTTTTTGTGCGGATCCATCGTCATATTTTTGAAATTAAAATAAAAATGAAATTTAAGTAACTGTTTTTTCTCTATAAGCCAAATTTATAATTTACATCACAAACGCATAAAAGGAAAAACAATATTGAGTATATTTTTTTATAGTCCGACCAGATCGAAACGTCGGAATAAACCATTATAGCTTTTTAATGACCAACCACCACTTGTAAATTTATCTCGCTTTTTAATCAAGCAAGAAGGTTCACACACTTTGAAAAGAATCTAAAAGTTTTTATTTCTGGTTCAAATCAGTTTTGATGTTTTATTTGGTGAAACTTGAAATAAAACAAAGAAAAATTTTAGTAAAAAATATTGAACCGTATAACTAATTAATTGAACAGGTTGGACCACCACCACAAATTTATTAGAACAAGTATGAATGTAATAATTCGTGACATCTCAAGTTCTAATAGTCCAATTATTGTAATTATTTAGTTAAATACAAAATGTGAATGCCAGTATGTTATTTTTGATTGAATTGTTCATTTCAAAGTAATTTATTTACTTATTAGTAATTCTTTCTCTAATTTTTAATTATTATTTTATGGAATGGCACGAGACGATCATAAAATATATCTATTGAACTAACAACTACGTACTCTCTACTCTCGCGTGTTGCAAAAAAACAAGTTTTGTAAAAAATTCCTACATTCTGTTTTGTTGCGATCATAACATATGATCACAGAGATACAAAAATAAACATATTACACCAACTGAATATAATTTTCTCAAAATAAAAACAATTTTCAACGAATTCCATCTTTTCTATCTTAAAAAAAGACTTGTCACTATTAACATTAACAACAGTGGATAGAGCAGTAAAAATGTGTTCATTACATCCATCATATGATGTTCCGAAAAGAACTTAAGAAATGACAAACACAACATTAATCTCAAAACAATGTTACAAGGATAAAATGTTTGCAAGTCAAAGTAACAAGGTCAAGAAACCATGGAATGCAATTTGGTTTGCTACTCCTAAATCATCTTGTTCGCGCATCCATCGGAAGAGAAGGTTTCTCGGTTCTTATCATCATTGGGCTTTCTGAGCTTTAGACCTCGCTGGCCTCGCGGGTTTAATTACGTAGCTCAGGAGGATCAATAGTATCGGAAGAATGGTTCCAACATAGTATACACTCCCGTAGGAAGCAAGTGTTTCTTGCATGCTCAATACCTGTGGCACATACGAAGAAAAGCATTTTAGAAAACCTCGGGAACTCCATATTTCAAAGAGGGTGAACTCTAACGAAACAGTAAAGTTGTTTTCTTGTGACCTTGAGGTAATGGATTTGAGTATGGGAAACAACTTCTCTACAAAAATGAAGGTTGCAAACATAATGGACTATTTCCATACCCGATAATCCTAAAGTTGTTGCCCTGTGACCTTGAGGTCATGGGTTTGAGTTAGGAAAATAATCTCTTTACAAAACAAAGGGAAGGTTGTGTACATAGATGACACTCCTCAGACCCCACAATTGTAAGGATGTTGCTTTGTGACCTTAAGGTCACGGGATAAGACTTGAAGAGTTGTGAAAACCTCTCTGCAAAATCAGAGGGAATGTCGTGTAAATTAATGACCCTCCTCCGACCCAACAATGGTAAGATTGCTTTCTTGTGAACTTAAAGTCACAGGTTTGAGTCAACAAAAAACAGTCTATATGCGAAAGCAGGGAGATGCGAGTGTACTTAAATGATCTTCCCCAGACCCCACAATGGAGTAAGTCTCGTGCATTGGGCCGTTTTATGGGAGAAGTTGATAACTTGAAATCAATGTGTATGAGTGTGCAAATGTGTGTGAGTGTGTGTGTGTGTGTGAGAGAGAGAGAGAGAGAGAGAGAGAGGACTGACCATGAAACCGACACAGGAGTAATTCAGAACCAAAATTGTGTAAGAGAAGTTCATAAGCATCAACACGTTCTTAATGAAAGCCGAACTTGCAGCTTGTTGCCATCTGTAGAGAACTGTTTGCGAAACAACCAGATAGGAAGGTAAACAGAGGAACAATAAATCATCTTGAATCTTTATAGCACAATGCAAAATGATAACATAAATATTATATATACCTCTTGAACCGGCAATCATCAACGCTGATTGAACGAAGAAGAAGATGTAACCAGGATATAGTCCCTGTATAATCAAACAAGAACAAATGGAAAATTTATATCCCGGGAAAGCAACAATCTTGAGCACCCATATGTATATGTTGATCGAAAAAAGATCGGCATGAAGAAAATTAATGAATATGGGCAATATATAGAAAGCAGGATATGGAATACTAGAAGGCACATATTTTGTTGCAGTTTATAGGTTAACTTTTGCTAGGAGAGTTAAAGAGAAAACTATACAAAAAGAGAATGAAATGTTCCACTATTCTGAAAAAGGAAGGTTCAAGCCAACAAGTCTTAGTAAATGCGTAAACTCTCCGACGAAAAACATAGCGGACTTGTTTTACCACGGATAAAGTGATGTGCATTAGTGAATTTCAACTTTTGGAAATTCATGAGTCGTCTTTTCGGGTTGAGGTTGAAAAGACCCGATACTTGCAGGTTGCATTTTTCACATAGAAAATGCAAGGGTGAGTACGGGTTTGCCTGACTTGATCCGCAGTTTCTCAATGGCTATCCGACCTGACCCGAAAATCAACTGTGGGTCGAGTGCCAGCGGATTGGGGTCCAAATTGCCAGCACTAAATGGAATCCACAACCATATAGATTCATCAAGAAAAAAAAAAACAGCATAATTTGGAGACCGTAAAGATACTCACATGCCATACAGCACTGACAGTCTGTGTCGCCAGCAACTGGAAAAACCCAGCTTTCTTCCCCTTCGGAACAAGCCTCTCATAAATATCTGCAAGAGTAACAAATATCCTTATAGCCATAAATAATCATCTCTTGTTCAATTAGTATCCGGTATATAGATGCATTTCTAAAATGATAAGATGTAAACAGAAGCAACACAAATGTGTCACTTCATGCACAAAAATACTGTTTTGCACTAAAATCCCACAAAGTACCAAACAATTCAACTTGTAATAGTATGTCAATTTTAAAAATTCTGCAAAATATATCAAAACATGCACATATTGCGTTCCCCAACATTCGTTACAGATGTCGTATTATTTGTTTTCCTTTTGATAATCCTAAGGTCAAATTCAGATATACTCCCTCCGTCCCAAAATGAGTGTCCTCCTTTCTATTTTGAGAAAAATTAAGGAGAAGTTAGTTAGTGTGATATGTTTACTATTGTATCCTCATGATCATGTGTTGAGAGATTCTAACTAACATTTTATAAGGATATTATTGACAATTCATGTATAACTAACTTACTATAAAAGGAATAAAAGGAAACAAGACACTCATTTTGGGACAAAAATGGAAGAGAAACATGACACTCATTTTGGGACGGAGGGAGTATCTAATTCATTTTCAGAATCCAATTATAGTCCGGTCACACCAAAACTTGAAAATGTGAAACCCTATTGAGCAAGAGAAACTCACAGTGGCGAAGCCAAGTGCTGACTTGTATGTTCCATACAGCCGGCAACTGAACTGAACTCGTCGCCAACTCAACACCAAGAATATCAACATTTTTCGCACGATCCCATCGTGGCTTTGGTGGAGAAGAATCTGTCCATCCGCTAAAACCCAGACCAGAAATAATAATAGAAGCCTCTGAAATTGACCAGATGAAATAATACTTCCACCGTGCTGTAAAGCCAGACATGTACTGGTAGCCCAATCGTTTCCAGAATCCCCATTCCTGGTATATGGGATCATTGAATCTTGACAGCGGGAATTGGGGTACAAGGTACAAGTACAAGGCCATACAGAAACCGGCCTGGAAAATTGCTCGAAGGGTCGCCCCATAAGGCGACGGTTTCCGACCTTTCTCGGAATGGGCCCATATCTGAAAATGATATATAAATTAAGAGCATGACTTGGGGGTTTTTGTTTAATTTTTTAAGGAAGTGATTGAAATGTGGGTTAATTCAGTTATGAGGAATTTTCATACTTTCACATGTGAAAATAACCAACATGTCCCATTTTCCTAGGAATTCAATATAAAATAGCTAGACAAATGACCCCTTAAGATTAACTAATTAAAGAAGAAAAAGCATACGAAAGGAAAGATCGTCACATAGTGAACCTACCCCTTTCTGCTCTGTCCATTCAAGATAATCCTTCATCTCAAAGACCGGACCGGCAAAGTGACTACCACAGCAGAGGCAGTAACCGACATACTCAAGCAATGAAGGCAACTTAAGCAAGCGGTTTTTCTTTTGGGCCTCACGCATGTCTTCCTCCTTTAATAATCCGTCATTATAATTGAAGGAGCAGGAAATTACTTTCAGTGTCAACACCATTAAGGCACCTAAATACCAAAGCACGAAGGTAACAATTAAGCTTTCATATCTATGAGACCAACAATTTTGAAATTTTCTTAAAATTGGGATCAAGGATAATTGACTAGAAAATATCAATTTTCAATGTAGAATACTCATAAACTCTGAATGAGATCTGTGTTTAAGATCGTTTTCATTATGACTAAAGTCCCATGTCAAGAAACTTAGAGTCTGTTCCTTTAATTTTTTATAGAAGTAATTTGTGAGTTATTTCAATTCCATGGAGGACATAGATTTTTTTTAAACTTCCAAATATTTCATCTATAACAAATAAAATCAATGCAAAAATTACAATTTAAAATACCTAACATGTCCTACAATGACCCCTTAGTCCCCCGTTTCTTGACTCTATTGATGCAAGAGATTGATTTTACCCGAGCAATCTAACATTGTGAAGTGTACGAAGATCACTACTACACATCACAAGGAAAACAATGCAATGCAAGTACATGGGATGAAGCGGAACTCACCAGTAGCATCGATACCTCCTTCCTTCCACGCATCCCCACTCATATAGTATACATGGCTACACATGTACAAGAATATTCATGGTTAAGAAGTACCAATTACCAAAGCATATATTAAAGAGTCTTTTTTTTTCACTAAACACATAATTTGGACTACTACTCATTTTTTGGCACCAAAATGAGTATTTACAAAGGTTTCTCTACAACATGAATAAATAATAAAAAGCTTTGAGGTGAAAACAATTCTTATAACACCAATTGTTAGGGAATACTAATTTAGACCCACATTCAGGACAGGGTGATTACAAGCTTTGAAGTGAACTTCAATTAGTAGTCTGTTGATAATGGAATCTCCAGATAAAGCTTAACTTGGTGAAACTAAAAACAAATCTAACAATTCCAATAGCTAAAGAATATGAATTTTGAATCACATGTTCCACAAAATTCTAAGTCCCTAGCAAAGCTCAAACCTTTATCCAATCTCTATCACATAAAATAGATACTCACATTCAAGACAATCAAAAATCACCCACATTCCAATCACAAATCCCTTATAAAAATCGAAGGATAAATTTTTTAAAACTCTTCAAATATTACTTCCCCATAGACATGCATGCACTACATAGATCAAACCAAAAGTTCAAAACCAATCCATTGAGCTAGGAGTCTCCACAAATCAGCTCCAATTTGATTATTTCCCAGATACCCATAATCCATAAGCATCAATTTTAAAACTTTCTGGGAAAAAACAACAATCCTAACAACAAAAAAAGCACAAAATCTAGAAATCGAAAACAACCCAAAACAATATATTAGCTCACCAGCCAATAAGATAGCCGAATCCGAGAGCGAAAGTCAAAATCCCGCACTTGGGTCGGTACAGAGCCATAGAGCCATAACCCAATAACATTGCGACCAGGAAGTGGAGGTTCGAAGAGAAGCCAAACGAGAGGTACGAGAGGAGAGCGCCAGAACCGGCCGAGTACAGGTGCTTTCCGAGTCGACCCGGCGCGGCTCGCCACAGGAACGAGACCGGTATGGTGGCCGCGAAGCAGAGGAGGAACCGGAGCACCGGGACCGAGACGCCGATCGCCGACGCCATGGAACCCATGTCCAGGCCGAGGTCGAGGTCCAATCCCATGTCTGGTCTATGGTTTTGCTCTGGATTGGTTGAATCGTTCGATTTCTGAGTCGCGACTCAGTCTGAACCGCGCTGAGTCACTGGTGCATCTGAGTCTGGACGCAGACCCAAATCGTCTGGTTTTCGTGTTTATATATATCGAAAGTATCGAGCTTCGATTTGTAGATATAGTCGTTGTGTGAAATTACTGTACTGCCCTCGCCTGAACTATAAGCAATCACGATTAGTTATTGATGCTAATGATTGGTTTAGACCGAACATTTGGACCAATTGAACCAAATTTAACTCCGGTTCTTTGCGATAACATTTGGTCCAATTTGAATTAAATTATCATTTTTTGTTAACTTTGTAGGTCTAATTTTGTTCATTCTAATTTCTTAAATTACACATGTCCTAAATCCATATTTAGAAGAAAAACAAATCAAGTATTAGGTCCCGCTAATTGGATTCATAACTTTTTTGTATGCTCCGATCCACGGCCAATTAGTGATAGTCTCAGATAAAATCTTTATTTATAAAATATGTTTAAGCCGATTTGATGTGATATTAGGTTGATGCACTACGCTAACCAACACCAATCATTGTCTTTGTGCATACAACTAAAAGATGATGAATTGTCCAACGATATCGACTTATCCATCTTTTTGCAATCTTTAACCTAAATTTGTAGGCAAAATGTTACGAGTAAAAAAAAATAGCATTAAATTTTCAAAATTTGAGTCATTAGTTCGATCATTTGTGATTTAAAAATTATGTACTTTGTATTGATGACGGCATTAATTGGTTATTGTTATTATGAAAATTTAGTTGTAGAGATCTTACCAATAAACATATATTGATTTTAATTATGATTTCAGTATCGTACGTTAAGAATTTATTATATCCTAATTTGTCTAGTATTGTTTTTTTAAAAGAGAAAAGTAGCTCCATTTATTGATAATTAAACCAATTAGTATGTTTAATATAAAAATAGGATGCTGATAAATTCACACCAACAATGTTAAATCCACACTATTTTCTCTAATTTGACTAAAATGCCCTCCTATATATTAATGTTGTAATTAATTTCAAATGATCCAAAATTGCATTAAAAATTAATGACAAATTTATTGTTTTCTCTCTCTTCTCCAAATATACATCAAACTTTGACGATTTACTTTTTTTTTTTTTTGGGAGGTGATACCATAAAACACTAAATCCACACCTTTTTGCCATTTTTAACCAAAATACCCTTATTTCTCTCTCATCTCTCTCACTCACATCAGGCACCATGGCCTTGGACAGTAACGCCCCGGCGTCCATCTTCGGCCAGCTCCAAGGCGAGCTTCTCTCGGCAAGCAACAATGAGCTTCTCTCGCGGCTTCAAGCTCCACGGCGAGGTCAAGCATAATCCGATCACCACACATCGTCGGTCTTCGGCTCTTCCCACGTGTTCCATAAGTGCGAGCTAAACCTAATCGGAGCAGACCAATCCTCGCCATAGTCCGCCGTTCGTTTCTGGGATCTGAAAACTCAGTCCGTACCCAGTCGTACCCACCGGAGCTCGCTGCCAGAACCGCTCAGTCTCGTCTCCGCCTCCGCGCCAGTCGGCCGATCCAGAATCCTGTCGAATGCCCTCTACTACGTCAGGTCGATTCAGTCGACCGCTCCTCCTCTGCTCTCTGCACCCATCTCCGCTTACGGAGAGAGTCGCATCGACATGATCTGACTGGAAAGTTTCACCATTCCGTCCGACCTTGCCGCTCTTCTCGTCCCCGCCATCGCATCTCCGGTTCGCGAGTCCTCCATCTGCTCCAGCCACCGACGAAGAGGCGACGACGACGACGACGACTGTTGTTCATCTCCGATATGCTCCAGATATAGGCCTCCATCTCTCTCTCTCGCTGACGATCGATGGTAGTCTCCGGGCTCACGGCGTCTCCTTCCCTCCGACGGTGATTCTATCACAGAGCCGCTCCTTCGTTCCGACCTCGACGATGGGGGCGAGATCTAGCCCAGATCTGCTCTGGCACGCGACCGCAGGCCTAAGGCTATGACGGCTCCGGCCACGGTTCCCCGTCGAGAACAACGGCCCCCAGTCATTGGGTATATTTGAGCACGAGGGTAACAAAGAGGTGTGGATTTATCCAAACAAGGTTTGGATTTATCACCACCTTTTTTCTTATTATATTTTTTGATGATAAGTTTTTTTGACATGTTTTTATGATAAATTTTGGAATATACAATTTTATGTGGCATACCCCATTCACCACGGGATGAGAAAGCAATGAATTTCTTGAATATACAATTTTTTCGAACAGTTGCATTGACACATACAATAGAAAATAAATCAGATCTTTAATCTCCTCAAACATTGGGTGTGGTTTAAGTGTTGTTGCTAATTATTTGAAAATCAGGCAGTAGAGTATTTGTTGGATGTGTGCTGAATGTTTTGAATTTGTTAAGAATTTTGTGAATTTTGTTCAGTATGATTAATTTAAATTGTTTGTAAATTTATGGATTTGTTCATGTTCTTGTGAAATAGTAATTTTTTCTCACTGCAATGCTGTAAAGTCTATTTCTATTGAGAATTGAATTTGATTTTTTGCTAGGATAGTGAGTTTGATTTGATCCATTAGTTTTTGGGACAAACAAGTTTCATTTTATAGAGGCATGTTCATTTGACTTTTTTTTTTTTTGGAAAAGTTTCCATCCATTACTGAAAATATTTCAGCACCTGAATTTTCAAACACGTAAATTTAAAGATTATAGCTGTAAAATTTTCGAATAAAATTTTTCCTTTAAATTACTTCATTGATTACTAACATTATCTTAAGTCATCACGTTTAGCATAATCATATATATAAAGATGATAAATAATATGCAAAAGCTACTACTGTGATTAGTTTGCAAATTAAGACTGCCATCAAACAACTAATATTTTTTTTTTTTTGAAATGCCATCAAACAACTAATTAGAATTACCTAAGGGCACGAAGTGCAAATTTTAAATTTTACAACCATAAAAGTGTCATTTAATGTAAACCAAATAAGTATCGGTGGAACACACTTATTATAGAAAAATATAAAACTAAAGGCAGGAGTAATTGAGTTTTGAGGGTATTTTGGTCAAAAGTGTGAAAGAAGTGTGGATTTATCCTTATTGAGTTTGGAAATATCATCACCCTAAAAATATTAATTTAATTTAAAAACTAAAAACTAAATTAGCTATTAGTGTAGTTTTTTAAAATGTTAACACAAGGGCTACATATTGGTTACCTTGTAATTATCTACAATCATTAAATGTTGATTTAATATTTAACGGCTAACATTAAATAGTAACGCTGAATTTCGATTAAGCGGCCACTACAATGTCGTTTAAGTGCATTATTATATGCCCTAATAAATCACAAAAACTTTTTGAAAACTTTTCAGTGGTTGTTTTGGTAACACTTCTACATTCTTTCATAACTACTTCAAGGGTGTTTAAATTATATTCTAAAAAATGGCTCATAAGCGTCTACAATTAATAAATATATTTTGTGTTTCACATTGCAAAAATATGATTTTGTATGATATATATTAATATTTAGGGCAAAATGCAGATAGCTACTAGGTGGTTTACACCTTTTTAACTTAGGTACGTTGAACTAAACTTTTTTTTTTTTTTTTTTGATACAGAGATAGGTGCCGAAATCCTACCTTGCAACGGCCTAAGGAACCTTTTCAAGACATATATATACAAGCTTGAATAAGGAAATAGTGTTCA
>JAYMTH010003495.1:0-10835 GCA_036897465.1 Pelargonium australe | reverse complement strand
TAAACGAAACACTAAAATTTTGCTGAAGTTTTGCACAGGAGCTATGGCGGCGGTTGCAAATCTAGCGGAGCAGATTCCACCTGAAACGACCCCGGAAAACGTTGAGGACTTGCTTGCGGTTGCTCTCTCTCTCTCTGCTCGTACTTAAATTATAGTTTACATACACTGCAACCTTGTATTTGTTGTATTTTCATTTTCTATACATAAACTTCCCAGTGATATTCAAAATAAACAGATAAAGAAGTGGACATGGGACTTTTAGGTTTGAGATTAGAATGTGAATTGATTTTTAGGTTCATATGGTGTTTTGCTTATTAATTTAATTTTAATATTTTGAATGGGTATTTCAGGCAGCTAGATATGATGACATTGATGATATCAAAACTTTAGAATCAGCTGGTGTTTCTCTTGGTTCTATAGATTCACAAGGCCGGACAGGTAATTTGTTTATTGTAAGATTGCCCATGCCTCGGTTTTGGTTGTCTTTGTAATTCACTGAGTACTTTTGTAATATTGATGCACACTGTGCTTGACATCCTATGGCTTATAGTTTCTCATAGCAAGTTCAAAAATGCGATACCGCGATGGATTGGTTGGTAGTTTGGTAGCCAAATTTAGGAGGGGAATTTGGATATCGCAAACTTTTTCGGGATTGTTAGCGACTATGTAAGTTTGTGGCTGTTCGTGATTTACTGCGTTAGAGATATACCCGTTGTGTATTATTGAATCGATAGTTATATGCTTAGGCTGCAATTCTATGTTATTGCATCTACTATTCTACTCGAGAGGCTATACTTCTTTTGCATGGGTGTGTGACTTGATGGGGAAAAAAGAACTTTCAATCATTTAAACTTGGCTGTAGAAAGACTGGTATTGGAAATTCATACAATTTATTTGGTTGCAGCAGTTGTACAGAAGATGTAGCATGCATCTCAATACTAAGTAATTGTTTGAATTTGATAAGTATGGTGAGAGGACATGCCTAGAGTATGCAGTAATATAGACAGATAAAGGCAGTTGTTTTCATAGTATGTACCATTAATTTTATCATATAACTAAAAAATGAAGAGAAAATATAAAGTTGTTGTCTGACTACACTGTTTTCTTGTTCATTTGGAATGCATAATATTTTTTCTTCATCTTATTTTCATTCTAGTAAGTTTGTAACCTTAGTTCGTAGGTGAGATTTTTATTTTTATATAATTGTTTCCCTAAATGCTTTGACCAAGGGTAAATATATATATACACACACTGGTTACTCCAATTGCTACATGATTGTTAAACTGAATTTCAACAACTTTTTTGTCATGGAAGTTATTCTACTTGTTGTTTTTCATTGACAATTATTTCTGTAGAATTTTTATGTTGCACTGGTTTGACATTAAATTTTGAATTTTTACTTGCAGCGCTTCATATGGCTGCAGCTAATGGACATCTCAGCATTGTGGAGTATCTCATAAACAAAGGCGTGGTGAGTAAGCTATATCTCACTTGAACTTTATCTTTTTTATTGGTTGAGTTTTCAAAAGGTTTGCCTTTGGGTGATTAATTATATATTCCAGGTTGCTTTACTCTATAATACCCATCATCATGTCAATCTATTGCTACCTTATCTTATAAAACCAGAGTTAGTATCTTTGTTTTTATATATCTGACTTGCATTTGATGAAAGAGTATTCCTTTTCATATCACTCCTTAGAAGTACATCTCGCTCTGATATTGCCGCTTCTAAAGGCTAGTGGTCTATAGAGTACTCTTTCCTTTGGGCTTTGGTCGAGTGAAGTGGTCCTTGATTGATGACGTAGGTAGAATTTAATGCAGCGTTTGGAAATAGATTAGTCAAACATAGATGATAGATAATTTGCAGATGAAGATTGGTTTTTCTGTTGGTAATTTGTGACTGCGTGTTGTGTTCTTGTCGTATTGAAGCTTGATCGTGTGCTATATGGGTCAACACGAACATGGAACGACACGTTTAGTAATTGTGCTGAAGCACTAAACACGATCACGACACGTTTAATCAATTTGGTCGGGCTGACACGACACGATTAACACAACACCACCTAACACGTTTAAAAAAAAAAAGATCAATACGCTTGGTACGTCACACCTCAACAAACTTAAGGCTTAAGCATATATTGTTAGCCTGAATGTCCCGATCAACTTATAGAATATGGAGATATTTTAAAAATTCTGAATCTTTATCATAAAATTTTCAGATCAATTCATAATGGAAAGAATCCATCAGCTCCAAGAATCTGCCTAAACCCCAACCCTTTAACTTTAGAAATTAGAATTGAAAAGCATGTTAAATAATTGTTGTTTTAGGTGAAATTTAGTATTTATAACTACGATAATGTAATTGTTTGGTGTTTATATTTTATTGTGCTTAACATGTTAAATAATTGTTAGACATTTGAACAATTATGACTAATGTTCTTTATTTGTTTTATTTTTTTTATTAATTAATTTAATAAAATGGAATCCCTAAATGAGGATGGAGAAATCCAATCCCCGAATGAGGCATAGAAGGGGATAAAAAAATACCGAATGAAAACAAGGATGGAGATGATATTTTAAAACCTATCCCGTTGCCATTCCTAATTTTGAACACAACAATAACGATATGAAAATTAATCTCCACTCCCTCGAAATCATTGATTCTCTACTAAATATGTAGGGGTACTTTGGGAATAAAATAGTATGAATGGTCATGTGTGTTTCACATGACCATACACATTGGATATTATGTTATGTAATAACAAAAAAAAAAAAAACTACGCAAGAGATATGAAATCATGGGTACCATCTCTAAAATGCTTTGGAACAATAGTTATATGTTGCGGGACATAAATTTGGTCCCCAATATGTAATTATCCCTAATCATAATTGATTCTGGCGATTCCAACCCACAAGTATGTTGTTGATTGTAGCCTCCACGTCGAGGACATTGTCGCTGTAATCTCTATTTCTCTGTTGCATCTGACGTCATCTCCAACATCATCATAGTTGTCATCCTTCGACCAACAAAACCCCTAGAGATCGTTGTTGCCCGTCAAAACGGGTGCAATGTCGAAAAATCAAGCTTGCTATTTTTTAACAATGATCTTTCACCTCCAACGCATCTTGACTTAAAGTCGATGCGTGGTCACACTCATCAAACCAATTTCATTTATGCACTCAAAAGTTCATTACAAGACAGTCCTCAAGTTGTTTTGGTAGACCTTTGGAAGTTATATAAGTCATTTGAAAGCTTAAATGATGTCTCTAATGAAGTTAAAGTCTCCACAAGATTTGTAGAAGACATCTCAAGCTTTCCAACGAGTGTTTATATGTGTCATTCCGATATTATTTAGGCACTCAAAAGTTTATTACAAGACAGTCCTGATGTAGAGTCGCGACGGTGCCTTGACTTACACAGTCGCAATTCTATTGGTTTGATGTAATTTTTTCTTTTTTCAAAATTTAGTATAAATACTATCTTGAGTTCGATTTTTGAGGAATGCAGAGTTCCAAATAACTGATATAACCTCAAAAGTGTCTATCAAAACAGCTTCAGGACTGTTTTGTAATAGACTTTTGAACGCCTATATGAAATCAAAATGATGTGTTTGATCACTCATCGGGAAGCTTGATAAGTGCTCTACAACTCTTATGAAGACTCCAATTTCATTAGACATCATTTATGCTGAGAAATGAGTGATTTACCCTCCATATGTCCTCCCAAAATAGAATAAAGTTGGAGTATAGAGAGAGAGAGAGAGAGAGAGAGAGAGAGAGAGAGAGAGAGAGAAAGAGAAAGAGAGCCTATGTTTGGAGAAGAAGATTAAAGTTTGAAGAAGTCATATTTCCTCCATTGAAGCTCATTTTCATGGTGCATCTCTTATGAAATTTCATTATTGGCATTAGTGATTTTGCAAGTGTTTGAGAACAAACTTCAAAATGTCTAGAGGTTGAATTAGTGCTCTAGAGCTTCTTCTCCAAGCATAAACCTTTAATGGTTTAACCTCTATCCACACTCTCTTTGGAACCTTAAAAATGACCTAAAATGACTGTCAATACCCAAAAATAAAGAACCCCCTTCAAAAATCGGAGAAGGAGCTTAAAAGGCTCACAAAAAGTGACTAAAACACGTCATGCCAAAGCCGTCCTGTAAATCCGTCAGGGTTTAGCATCGTCGTGACTCTGCTCTAGGGCTGCCTTGTAATGGACTTTTGAGCGCCTAAATGATATCAGAATGATGCGTGTGCTCACTCGAATTGAGTACATACCTAACAAGTTAGGATATGATATGTATGCTTCAACTTGAGGTGGAATGTTAGAATACTTATCAATCTTTGTTAATTAGGGATTAGATCTAAGTTTTAGGATCTCTAGCTTATCCTAACTCTTTCTATTGTATATATTGGATTCACCCATTGTGAATAAGATGCACAAAGTTATCTGGATTCAACACTTTTAATTTACTTTGGCCAAAAGTAAGTACTATATTGGCAAGGGAAATATAATTATTGAAGGATTGACCAAAAGTCAGTACTATATAATCCGTGCAATTTGCATAATAAGGTAGAGTTCATGGATGGAGAGTAATAGGTTTTCCAGTGAATGGATATAGGCATTATCACATAAACCAACACATTTCTCAATTTTTTACTTCTCTTGTAGTTGTGCTTCTCACTGTTTGCCTTTGTTGGTGATGATAGTATGGAGTTTTACTTATGCTCTGGGGATTGTCCCTTGTGTAATTTTTATCAACTTTATCCCCATGTGCATCTAGTGTATTTTTCTTCTTCAGTAATTTGTTGTTTGATTAGGTTGGTAGATTTGGATCTTCAAATTAGTAAAAACTACGAAGTCAAGGTGGCTGTTTTATGATCCATGTTTCTTCTCTTTTTTATGCCATTTTTCAATTCGTATGATCATATCTATTTTGAAGGATCTCCGTGTTTACAAATGTTGCTTTGATTGTAAGTTGGATTGTTAAATTATTTTTCTGGTAAAATATGATTAAACTTATGGAGCTTGAGCAGGATGTAAATGCTTCCAATGTGGAGAAAAATACTCCGCTTCATTGGGCTTGCCTCAACGGTCACACTGAGGTAACTATCGATCACTCTCATTTACCTAGCATCATCATCATCATTATTGTTGTTACCATCCATACTCCAAACCTTTGAACAAATGCTTCCCTCAGGTGGTTAAGAGTTTGATTCTAGCAGGAGCAAATGTAAGCGTTTTAAACAGGTATGCTGCGTATAGCCTTGGTGTCTTGGTTATTGGAAATGAACTCTTGTACTACTCGTCCCGCAAGTTAATCATCGGTTTAACCTTTGATTATATTCGTGATATTCAGCCATGAGCGGACTCCTTTGGATGAAGCCCTCAATAACGGAAAGATGGGTGTTATAGATGCTATCAATGAAGCAGCGGCTCAGCTGGAACTTTTGGGAGTCAACGTTTCTTAATGCAACTATGTACGAGCTTAATTTGAAGCAAATTATCTTGCTTTTATAGATTAGGAACTTGTCATGTGGATTGACTTTTTTTGCCTTGTATCACATGATGAACACTTTTTGTTATAGTTGTCAAATTTGTTAGTTAAAAAGTGCGAAAATGATGTTCCTATATTGTTTTTAGATGAGAAATTGTGTATTTTCTCTTTATTTGGTGCATGAGGCATCTTCATTTATGCTCGGAAATTGGACCAAACCAAGTAATGCTAATGAGGGAATAAAGCAATATCTTTATTTTCCCACTTCTGAATAAAGTTGTATCATTTTTGATTGGTGGTGCTTCAATTCTTTTTTACTCGTATTTTTTTTAAACTGTGGAGGGGTAGGAAAGCGGAGGGCTAGAGATGGGTTTGGCAGATCTGGCCGAGGGGTCGGGAGGGAGGAAGAGTTGGTGTGTGGTGGGACGTTTTCTCACCCAACTTGGGAAGGAAAATCAACAGGCGAGCCAAACTGAGAAGGCTCGCTCAGAAGAATAGGCTATGGGGTTTCGAGGCAGTGGGACCGGGATCTCGCTGCGTGTGGGGAAGGTGACAGTGGAGTCGTCCATGGCCTTGTCGGGTCTCATTTTAGGACCCGGGATGTCCGGGGAGGATTTGCTTTGGTGGCTACCATTGTTGGTTGTTAGCTTTATGTTTTGTTTTGATGTTTTTGTTTCAGTCTGGATTGGTTATGTTAAAGAGGTCTTGTTAACCTCTCCCGTGTTAGGAATCAGCGATGTCAGTGTCTGGGTTATCTTAGGCTATGTCGTCCTTGTCTAGTTCCGGTTTTGGAGTTTAGTCCAAACTACTGCTATGTTTCATTTCCAGTATTATTAATAAATTGCATTTCCTTTTAAAAAAAAAATATATAGGCTCAGTAGATATGATTTTATTATTATTGTTCTTCCGGTGATCATTTTGTCAACACTTTGATATAATCTCTTTTTTCACTATATGCTTATTTGTGATAGTACTCTTTTACATGTTTTTTCTGTTTTAAATTTTGTTTAGTTGTTGATGATTTTAGAAAAAGTCCAACCAGGTCCCTAAACTATGCAAAACGTGTCTTACGGTCCCTAACCTTTAAAATGTGCCTTATCAGTCCAAAGGTTATGACATCGTGCCATCGGAGTCCAAAGTTTGATTCACACAAATAAGGTGATAAAGGTTCATCAAGAAGAGACCCTATATGGATCGCGGGGACCAATTGACAGTCTCGCAGGGGCGAGGAGGTTACGATGAGTCATTAGAAGAGAGCCAAGGTGGGTTGCATGGGTAAAGTGATAGAGGGTGATGAAAGGAGACACTAATGTGCGAGGTGAAAAAAATGGTCATCAAAGGAAGACCAAGTGAGAGCTTATTGGGGCTTGCATGGCTCCTAACTATTTTCTATGGCCTCTACCTAGTAGAGCCGCAACATGACTGAGAAAACTCGCCTAGTTTGTGTGTTCATTTTTTTGGTTGATATTTATCCAAACCATGCACCTATTGGGTGACAAATGATTGAACCTTTTTATCCCCGACCTATGCACCTCTATAGGCTATGACGATTGAAATTGTGGAAAATTTCTTTTTGGTGGTGGACTTCTTCATGGATCCATGGGATTAAGATTACCACGAGGGTAAGATATCTAATTGGTTAAAATGATAGCAAATTTTCTTGCGCGCGGACATGGAAATCTACGTAGGTCCATGGGATTTCGATTACCATGACTATAAGGCTATGATATCCAAGATTAACGTGATAGCAAATTTCTTTTGCGGTTGGTAGGTCCACAAGGGAGTTCACCATGAGGCTACGAGGTCCAATGTCAACATGATAGCAAATTTTCTTCGAGAAAGCAAATTTCTTAATTAGTCCATGAGATGGAGCTAATCATGAGGGTACGAGGTGCATGTTTATCATTATTTGATTGTATCCAGGGATATAATATTCATATATTGATTACAATCATAGGTTGTAGTTGCCTCACCATAGTAGTATGTCTTGGGAATCATTTTGACACCATAACTCATAATAGTGTTTTAATTTAAATTCAAATAATGTGGTGACATGTTTGACATTGATTTGAGAGATCATCAATCGTTGGTAAAGGTTTAAGTACATTCCCGAAAGCTTGAATAGTGAAGAATAAAAGAATGGTCTTTAGCTTGAAAAAAACAAAACGTCATGGTAGAAGAGGTTGATAAGTTTATTCTAACAGATTTTATCCAAGAGGTCAAGTATCTAAGGTGGTTGGCCAACCACGTTGTGGTAAAACACCTGAACTAGAAGTGTAGAGTATAAATAGACCGTGTTAACATGAATGTTGTTTTCTTAAAGGACCACTACCCTCTCCTGAATATAGATCATTGGTCAACAGTTCCTCAGGCCATGAAATGCTAAGATTCAGGGATGCATTCTAAGGATATAAACAAAAAAGATGGTCGAGGAGGGTTAGCTAGGAAAATACTTCTTTTATTAAAAACAGAGGAACGTACTGCTACAAATTAATGCCATTCAAACTGAAAAATATAGGAGCCACCTTCAAACGACTCGTAAACCACGTTCGTCGGTCAAATTGCGTAGAGTGTAAAGGTATATGTAAACAATATGCTAATAAAATCTAAAAATGACGTGAAACACGTACAAGACCTTCGAGAAACTTTTGAAATGCTAGATCAATACAAAACGAAAGTCAACCTAAAGAAGTATGCTTACAGAGTGTAGGAAGGAAAGTTTCTAGTTTTGATGATCACACACAGAAGAATCGAGGTAAAATTGGAGAAAGTATAAGCCATAATGGACATGCAACAACCAAAATATCTTAAGAAAGGTTGAAGACTGATAGGTTGCTTGATCGCTTTTTAGCATATTCATATCCAAAATAGCTGATTGTTGGCTCATATTTTTCAAAATCATATGCCAAAGAAAAAGTTTCACCAAGTCGTAGGAATACATAAAAGCTTTCCTCAAACTTAAGAAAGTATCTCAGCTCCCAACCATTGTTGTTCTGGCTCAACCAAGACAAAACATTATTCATATATCTCGTTGTGGAAAAAGAACCAATAAGCGTAATATTGATTACTCAAATAAAAGTTTCTCAGTACCCAATCTATTTCATCGGTGGAATATTGAAGGCACGGGAAAGAAGATACTCGAACATTGAAAAATTGTATTTTGCCCTATAGTAGCGTCCAAGCGACTTCGAAAATACTTTTTCCCCACAAAATCATATTCCTAACTAATCAACCATTTTAGCAAAAATATTTAAGAAAACCAATATCAATAGGAAGAATGATTACGAGGAGTGAAGCACTAAGTGATTTTGACATCCACTACTAGTTAGGACTGGTGATCAAAGCACAAGTTTTGATTAACTTTGTTGCCAAAATGACTAGCGGTCAGGCCAACATTATGCCATGGTAAACGATGAGGGAGAAGAATGGATAATCTATGTGGACGTGGTCAACAACGTCGAAGGAAAAGGAGTTGGGATCCTGCTCGAAATCAAAGATGAATTCCAACTATAATATGAAATCTGGCGAGCTTTTTTTTTTACCTCGAATAAATAAGCGGAGTATGTGGCACTAGTAGCAGGATTGTGCCTCTTCAGGGCGCTAGGGCCAAAAGAGCCAAAATATTCAATGACTCCTAACTAGTTGTGGCGCAAACGAAAGGAGAATACTTGGCCGTAGATGAAAGCATGATAAAATAAAATGACATTATGGCATGATTTCTTGACCAATTCGACCATATGACCTTTATTAAATTTCTTCAGAGGACAACGCTCGAGCAGATGCCTTGGCCAAGTTGGCCTCCGACGAAAAGAAAGGAACAGTTCACATAGAAAGCTTAAAAAATCAAGTACAAAAAAAATATAAGTCTACACGCCACTAACACAATCCATGTGAAGATGGTTCGATCGACCGCTACCGCACACACCGTGTTTGAGGGAGATGAGAACTTGTACAAATAGAGGCACCTAGCACCCTACCTAAAGTGCATTAGGATACAACATTAAAGAGAGACCATGGAATAGGACCACACATGACTTTGCAACAGGCACTTGGGAGCAAGAACACTAGATGAGAACATACTCAAAAGCTGGATATATTGGTCGACCATTAGAGCAAATACGATAGATTTTGTGCGACAATGTGATGCATGCTAACAACATGTTAGAATCCCAAGACTCTCGACAATACAGTTGTAATCAATATGCAGCCCTTTTCCATTCGCTTAATGGGGCATCGGCATCCTCAGATCCTTTTCCCGACGCTCGGCGACAAGTTCATCATTATTACTATAGACTACTTCACAAAATGGGTTGAACTAGAAGCCATCGTTTGCAAACATCGACTTCTTAGACGATAGAAGAAATCATGTGTAGTTGCACAATGCCACCCACCAACAAAGAATCACATGGTATTACAACAATAAGTTGCAATAGAAAAGCCTCTCAATCGGAAATCTAGCCTTATGCAAGGTAGTGGTCACCAAAAGGACGGACAATACTGGTGGGCGTCCGGCAAGTATACTGGATTCGACCTCGTAATAATAGGACGGTAAAGTCCGGATTATCGTATCCACAGGGACTTGGTCGGTGATTAATTAAAATTATTGAATTAATTAAATCTTATTTAATTAAACTAGACAATTAAATTAAAGAAAATCTTGGGAGTTTTTGAATTGTTTTGACCTTTGACCAAATCGGGTCAAAGGTAGAGTTGTTGAAAGGTTGAGAAAGCAAATCCAGATTCAAATTTCGAAAAGTAACAAGAGAGTGAGAATGCTAGTTGGGATGTGTTGAGAATAGAAGTCTACTCACAATATAACACCATTAGATCAACACAAGTATAGTTAGATCATGCATAGGATATTTGTTGCTGTTGATTGTATCTCTCATTGTATAACTCTAACACTCTTCCTATATAATAATACAAGGCTGCTCCTCCATGAGTGGAGGTTGAGCTATACAATTCACCACTTGTTCATATGGTATCAGAGCACTAATACGATCCAGAGTCTACACCAACAATCACCATGACAGAGTCCTCCTCCCTCAGCACCAGCACTGGACTCACGCTTATACAGTCACCGGCAGTTTGTGTTACCAACTCTTCCAATACCACACTGCTTGTGATTGCACTAAAACTTGATGGCTTCAATTATCTAACTTTGGCATCATACATACACGATGCTTTAGAAGCTTATGATCTGGGAAAATATGTTGATGAAGACAACCTCGAGCCACCCCGTACAACTATAACAATCACCAATGGTGAGACAGTTGAAGCAATTAATAAAGACTACCTGATCTGGAAGAGACAAGATAAGCTCATTCTGCTTTGGCTTCGTCGA
>JAYMTH010003494.1:0-10837 GCA_036897465.1 Pelargonium australe | reverse complement strand
TGGAGTGCTGAGGTGGCGGGTCAACGTGGCATTTTTGCTGACGTGGCGATAACTTACCGGTTATCACAGGTCATTTGAACTTTTTTTAAAAAAAATGGACAGTTTAAGGTCTGAAACCATGCAAAATCCTAATTGAGGGCCAAATCCAAAAAACCGGTAAGTCCAAGAGATGTAGTGACAATTTACCCTTTATATTTTGTGTACTCTTATAAAGTAGTACAACCACTACTATTGTCGGGTTGATATTATGATAAAACGGCGCCGTGTTAACTCCCTAAAAGACTCTTTTGTTATGCATAATAAAACCTACAAATGGTGTTCAACCATGGTTGAGATTTGACCGACTTTATCGGGTACGGTCAAATATTAGTATTGTCGTATGGATATGAGTGTTCACGGACGGGTCATTTGCACGTAGGAGATATTGGTATTTCAAAACGCGTCTTCTAGTTTGACTATTATGTAATTCACGAGCTGTTCAAATTCAACTGTCTTGGCTCTACTCGAGTTCAGTTCCACCTTGATTGTAACAAGATCTAACTGAATATCTATCGAGTTGAGTTTGAGGGACTTGTTTATACCTAGTCATATTTGTTGTGATACATATTATGTTTCTGAGGTCTAAGATATTCTTTTTTATATCAGCAATAGATACTTTTATTTCAGTAAATGAATTGCAATTACAAGTACAAGACTGGCCAAAGGCCAGGGTTTCTTGAATTTATTTATTTTTTTCTATTTCTAACACGTTTATGTTTAAACATGACAAATGTCGTGCTTATAGCGCCATTCAGCACCATTGATTGCAAGAAGAATCATGTTCTTAACTCCAATTCCTACCATCGCTACCATCTCGATCAGTTTATTGGTAGGTCAAACGATTTAAGTGCTTTGAATTCTTTTTAAGTCTCGGGTTTGAGCCTCATATTCAATGATATGGAATGAAGTGAAAATTTTGAGTATTTGAGAGAGTAAGTTTAACTGATAAAAAACATGTCGTTAATTAATTAAAATAGAAATGTTAGCTATACATATTGGACTCAAATAAGGTTTTAATATGAGCTCTGCTAGGGTTTCAGAAGAAGGTAAAAGAATCTGCCGCCGGAGCTTACTCCGTCCGCACATAAATACAGTCCCACCCCTTCGCCTCTTCTGCTCCCCACAGCCTGTCTTTTCGCCGGAAACGCTAGTCGAAGCCGGAGCCAAGCCCGTGCCGTCAACAAAACATATCTGGTTGTTCCTCACCTCCCTCTGCATCCCCACGCTGCTACCTCCATTTCCGGAAAGAAACCATCGCCGACGTTGGAGCTTCCCGCAACCCCTCAATCCTTCTCTAATTCGATATGTTTTTTAGTTCTTTTTTTTTTTTTTTGTATTTTCCTATCTTGTTTAATGTGGTATGTCTTCCCGTATGAAAGTTTCGGTATGTCTTCCCACGTTGGAAGTTGTTTTTGTGATGTTTTGATAGGTATTGTTCGATAGTACGGGGATGTTTCTCTATCGGCAAGGACTCAAGGATGACGATCAATTATCATTGATATTGATGTTTTTCATATCATTGCTGAAGTTGGAACCTGACTGTCTGTTGTAGCTGCTCCGGATCTTGTGTTAGGACCAGGATTGCCAGGGTTTTATGGTTGCTACTTCAGTTTGTATTATTGGTTATTTGGGTTTGGGTTGCCACTATTGGCTGTTATCGAGAATGATAAATTATTTGGGTTTTGAGATCAACGAGTTAGCTCCTTGTAAATTTTTACAGATTTCTAACTCTATGTCTAGTTTCAATAGATTTACTCTAGATTTACTGGTTGTAACCTGCATTATGATTGCAATGGATTAATAAAATTGCACTTTTCCTTTTAAAAAACTATACATATTGGAGTCAGTGCCAGTGGCGAGCCAAATGTGGGCCGTAGACCCACACCAGCCTCCCAATCTAGCACATGTTCGTCCCAGCCCAGACCCAATACTATTTGATTCTTTCTTGGCCCATCCAAACCAAACCCAGCCCAACTCTTCGTTTTTCCTACTACTCAACAAATTATTCAAGCCAAGCCCAACTCAGCTCAGGCCTATTGATATGTATTTATTTCTTCATCATCTTCTTCTTCTTCTTTTTATTTCTTTGTTTTTTTTTTTTTTAAATCTTTTTGCTACTTATTTATTTATTTATTTATTCACCCTACTCAATAATTTGCATGCAATATGATAATAAGTATGAGTGTATTTGTTATTAATCTCGTATTGATAAATAAAATATAAAGTTAAATGATTTTTAGTATTCTGAACTCACTTTTTTTTAAGTCCATAATTAAGGTATTGCATGTTTTGAATCTCTTAACTGAGTTGACTCATTTGTTTTTTTTAACTTTTACCCCATATGATTTGTTGTTGTAAGTGAACGAGTGCCAACTCAGCACTTGAAAACACGCGGACTTGAAAAATGTGTGTTTCATTGTTTTAAAGTGTCGAGTTGGTGTGTGTTATCAAGTCCACATGTTTTCAAGTGCTCTGAAGATTATAGTCGTCTTTCATCCTCTTTTTAGTTCTTCATCAAAGTTCTTGTTTTGAATCATCGTCAGTCTCTTTTTGATCGACGGTGGTTCAATTATTTCTCATATTTCTACGCTTTGAATAATCACATATTTTAGGGGTAAAATAGTTTGAGACCCCCTGGACTTGTCTCAATTTTAGAGTTGACCCTTATAGGGTTTCTGTTTGTTTTGAACCATGGACTGACAAATTTTTTTAATTTGATCCATGTGACCTGGTATAACAAGTTTATAACTTTCACGTCAGCATGAGATGTCACTTCACCTTACCTAGTCAGCTATGGATGCCACATCATCAGGTCATGTGCACCGCACATGATCATTAAAAATTTAAATTTCATAAACACCCCTCATCTTCCCAAAAAAAAAAAGAGGCTCAAACAACGATGAGGCGAACCGATGGAGGTGGATGGTGATTCTGAGTATCCAAGGCTAATTAGCAAAATGCCACAATTAGTTAGCCCCTGTTTTGTGGGTTGGTATGAGGGGATCGAATCAAATAACTGATTTTATTTTTCTTTATGGATTGGTAGCATAGTGCATTTGCTAATTGATCGAACTTTGTTGCTCTGTGTTTTAGAGACAATAATTTGAGCTGATGCCTCAATTCTAAAATAATATGTTTCCGATATGATATTATCTTTCTCTTCATAGCCTTGTCTTCTTCATCTGGTTCTAACTCTGCGTCAGATTCAAGAATTGGAGCAAGTGATGATTAAGCCAGGTTGAAAATGGGGGAGATGAGGGGTATTTGGGAAATTTAATTTTTTAATGATCATTTGTTGTGCAAATGACCGGATGATGTGGCATCCATAGCTGACTAGGTAAGGTGACGTGGTATCTCATGCTGACGTGGAAGTTATAAACTTGGTATAGCAGGTCACATGGATCAAATTAAAAAAAATTGTCAGTCCAGGGTTCAAAACAAACAGAAACCCTAAATAGGGGTCAACTCTAAAATTGAGACAAGTCCATGGGGTCTCAAACCATTTAACCCTATTTTAATTTTATTCTTCCGTTGTATCATCATCACTACTGGCTCATCCAATACGAGATCCTCTTGCACACGTTTTGTTATCATCTCTGCCTCCACTATATTCTAGTTTGTGAGAGTATATTTATCATGGATAGATTAACTTTTCTCATGTTATTCTGTTTTGAATTATATTTTAGTAGTATTCTTATTTTTATAGTCGATTTTTATCGCGGTATGTCTTCTCTTGTTGGAAGTTTTGGTTTGTCTTTCCTTGCTAGAAGTTTTGGTATGTCTTCCGTTGTTGAAAGTTATGTTCGTTTTGAGTTAATTTATTGATATTGCTTGGTACTGCCGTGAGACATTGGTATCGGCAAAGACTTAAGGATGACGATCGGTTATCGTCGAAAATGATGTTATTCATATCGTTGCTTTGATTTGGAACCTGAGAATACGAAATCAAAATTTTCGGGTTGAATAGTTACGATTCAACACAATTCTTTGTTAGAATAAACTGTGTGTATGTGAAGCGGTTTGCGAACGGTGTGGCCAACACAATTGTTAGGTCCATTAATTCTATGTCAGACACGTAATATTGACCATTGATTTGTAACTGAATGATATTTATAATATTTTATGAAATTCAGTTTAATAAATTAAATTGTGGAAGCAAATGGACCAATTAAATACACAACTTTAATAATGTGGCACGATCTTATTAATAATGTAAAATCTTGAGTTGTGAAATATGAATACATCTGTCAAATCGTGCTTAGGAAGCACGAGTCAACAATTAAATTTCTTACTGTCGTTACAAAAGTTGATTAAATTACTTAAATTTTAAATTTCAAGTACTCGTAACTTATTTGTAAATGAAAACAAAGTTCATGCATCAAAATAACTCTCATACCATAACAATTTCATGTATATCATATTATATATAGAATTATATATACAATGACCTATAATAATAGAATTTTATGTAACTTTACCAAATATAATATTTACCTAACATAAAAATTGGGATACATTCATCTAACCTAAAAAAGTTGTACTTGAAAATAAAGGAAAGAGTATCCAATATTATTTGACCAAGGAGAAGCTTGCCTAGAATATTCCTTGGCATCTTTGTTAAAGAGTAGTATAAATATGGGATTTGATAACAAAAGAAAAGAAAAAAATAATAACAAAATATATTGCAAGATCATAGTGTTAGTGTTTATTGATCTTACATCAATATGAGCAACTCCATTTCTTGTCCTCTCTTCATAGCTTTTCTCTTGATTTTCTCATCTGGTAATATTTTTCTCCTTCCATGTCTTCTCAATACATGAAATATAGATGGTTCATGTTTTAAACCAATTTTGTATTATATTTTTGGATCAAGGCTCTATCTATCTTACTATTTCATTTTCTATGTTAGGTATAATATCGTCCGGAGAAGAGTGCAGTGTACCGGTAATTCCCATGCCGGATTGCACGAAGATGAGATGTGTTCAGAGTTGTATTGAAGAGCGTGGTGCGAGTGTCAATGGCGTACGCCTTGATCCCGAGACTTGTTGCTGCAGCATGTAGCCCCAAAGCATGATCTAATGAGATTGATCGTAACGTTTATGCATGCATCCATTTGTTTTCGCTTCTCATGTACTAATAAAGTTTTGCATGAATTGAATTATCAGTTCGTATATATGCTAGTGTTTTTATATACAAGGGGTTGGTATTTTAATTGATAACTTACTGAATTTTAAGATACATATCTAAGAGTAGATACACCAAGAACAAATTAAAGAATCAGAAAATTCTTATTCGAATAAAATTGATGAACAACTCAACCTATTGTGAAAGAAAGAAGAATTTGTACATAGCTATAGGAGTAGAATGGTTTGGAAGAGTTGATTATTATGAGTTGCGTTGCAGGCTTCGGAGATAGTTGATGATGAGTTCTTCGGAGTTTTAGGGGACAACTCTAAATACGTTTGACTATCTTTCGGTTCAACTTGTATCTCAAAATGTTGAAGAAATACGGGGGGAAATTTGATTTTCCGCGATCAAATATTTTATTCGGAGAGTAAATTAATGAAATCAATTAATTAAAAAATCTTTGAAGGGTCAATCACGCTAAAATGACATTTTTAATTAAAAATTTTATCAGTAACGGGACATCATACTCGAAATAATAATGTTTCTCACTCTCCAAAGGAAGTGTCACCCTAAACTCCACCCCACAAATCTCACCCCATACCGTTGACAAAGAGTCTCGAATTTGAGACATTAGAGAGAATCCAGAGTGTTTTAAATTTTAATTAATGACCAACAAGAAGGAATCATGTCTATCTAATACCTAGGTCAATTATATTGATTAAAGAAATAATCTTAATAAGTTTATCAAAATCAATAGTTGCAAAAACTTAATATAATATACTATCCACTTTGTTCCGCCAAAGTCCTTACCGTTAATTTTATGACGGAATCTGTTAACTATGCTGATGTGACACATTTTTTATAATAAAAAAATAAATTTTAATGTGAAATTACCATTATACCCTCATTTTTTCAAATTTACTAAAAATGTCATTGTTTGGCACGTGGCTCTCTACTCCGGACCAACGTCGGATCTCTCTCTCGCTCCTCGACCAACGCTAGATCTGGAAGCGTCGGATCTGGCCGGAATCAATGGCGGCCTCCCTTGGTCCAATCGGTAGTGAAAGTAACGAACATCAACTCTTGCGATGTCAACCTCGACTTTTCTATCCTCGAACGGCAGCATCAGCGGTGAAACCAGGCTCGTCGATGGCGGAAGTGCTCTCCCCCCTCTCCGGCTAAGTCGCATCGATGCGAGCTCCGCGCGCAGATGTCGTCGTCCTCGTCCTTTGTTAAAGAAAGCCACATCAGTCTTCGCCAGTGGTGGGTGTTTTCACCGATCGACCTTCAACACTGATCTAGCCCTCTACAGTCTAATGAGATTCGCTGGTAGTGATTTTTGTCGCCTGAGTAGATCTGTATGCAGATCGAAGCGAGAGAGGCATGAGAGAGAGTGCCAGAAAAGATGGTGTGGGTGCCGGAGAGTGTGCCGGAAAGAGGGAGGAGAGAGAAGAATAAAAAATTAATGGAATTTTTAAAATAAATTTGAGGGTAAAATGGTAATTATACATAAAAATAATTTTTTATTGCAAAAAAGTGTCACGTCAACATAGTTAACGGATTCCGTCACTAAAACTAACGGAAAGGGACTTCGGCAGAACAAACTAAATAGTACAAGGACCGCGCTGGAACAAACTAAAGTTCAGGAGCCCACGCGGAATAAAATGAATAGTATAGAGACGTGACCATAGTTTATACCATTATAATACATCAAATCTAATGATAACAAATTAAACGATTTTTTTTATGATATCTAATAAAATAGGTACAAAATATTAAATATCAAATACATGTGAAAAATTATACATATAAAAATAATTTTCATGTTGATTTTATAGTTTGATACTACTTGTTTGATTGATATTGCAGTATGTCTTTCCATGTTGAAAATTTTGTTTTCTCTCTTTTTGGAAAGTGTTGAGTGGTAAAATATTATACGTACACTTTAAGTCATAGATGTCGTGAAGATTGAGGAGGAGAATTCATATAAATAATTAATATCATAAAGAGATAATTACATATAGCTATCCTATGTTTGATCCATTGTGTAATTGACTATCTTATATTTTTTTCGTAACTGTTGACTACCTTGTACTTTTTTCCATCCATTATGTCAGCTAACTTTGACGAAAAATCAATCTGTCACGTCATGTGCACAACACATGATTTTTTTTTTTTTTTTTTTTTAAATGAAATGACAATATTACCTATTTTCTTCTTCATTGGTCAAGAATAAGGTTCATGAATGTTTTGTGTTGGAAACTTCAAAGTTCTTCGGAAACTTCAAATGGTAGTCGGAACAATCCAAACATTTGACTAACAAACCCAACACAAACCCGAAATTTGTTCAACTAACACAAACTCTAACATTTAACTAACAAAATAACAAACTACAACCAACAAACTAACAAAAAATATAGCAAAAAACTAACCAACACAAATTTGAAAGTACAAAGTAGTCAATAATCAAAATGGACAAAGGGTATTTTGGTCATTGTGTGTTAAATGATGGTTGGAACGGAATGAGTGGATGAAAATACATGATAGTCAATAGTTACGATAAAAAATAGTATAGTAAATTGCAAAACGTCAATTACATGGTAGCTATCTGTAATGATCCTGTCATAAGAAACTTCAACAAATACATATAATATAAGGAGAGAAGTTAATTTTGCTTTGATAAGCATAGTTCTACCCCAAATGATAGGTCCCTACTATTTCCAGAAACCAATTGTTTCCTGGATTTACCCACTATGTCTTGCCAAGTGATCTTCTTCTTTGGATTTGACCTAAGAGAAAATCCAAAATAAGAAATAGAGAGTGATCCAATTTGAAAATCCAGTGAATTCACTGAATTGTCCATGGTTAAAGATGGTAATTATATTATAAGAACCTAGGTAGATTAAAGTACTTTACTTGCTGAAATTGACCTTAAGATCATAGGCAAATCCAACTCACTAGAGAAGGTTTTTGATAATACCCAAATAGGATTGTATCATCACCAAATTGAAGATGTGGTATGATAAAATCATGACCAACCTTGATACCTTTGAATTTTCCAAGTGCAATGGCTTTAGATACAAGTAAATGAAGAGCTTATACAACTAAGATATATAAAAAAGATTAGATATTGATGCATAGTAAAAAAAACATAGGAGGGAAGACATTTTTATATCCAATTTTTTTTCATAAGCAAGCGTAACAACCGAATCTCGAATCTGATACCTCAAGAGAAGCAAGCGCCTTAAGCCACATGCTCCGTTGATGGTTGTTATTTTTGGGTCCAATTAAGTTGTGCCAAAACCTAATGCCTTTTCAAAATCTAGTTTTATTACTACTACATTTGAGTTATTTCTTTTTAATTCTGAGATAACTTCATTTTCAAACGAGTACTTCATCCAGAATTTTATCCATCAAAGAATCTTATGGCTTTAAGAACCTAATCTTCAGATAATGTAGATTCAAGCCCCAGCTATTTGCATCTTCTTGAGAAAGAGTTTTGAATGTATGGGAGGTCCATTAGGAGGGGCTTGGAGATATTTGATGTAGAAGTGAGCAGCATCGAGATTTTTAAGAGGATGGAGAAAACTCCTCGATATTTGGCGAGGACTTTTCCCTTGCAAAATTTCATAGAAAATTTGCTATGGAAATTTGCGAGAGTATTCACTCTCAAAATTCGCGAGGGAACTGTTTTTCGCGACAAATGCTCTCGCAATTTTGCGAATGAATTTACAAGATGTTTTTTTATCCCTCTTGTAAGTTTTACTCGCAAATCACTATTTCTTGTGAACCCACGCACCATATTAGATCCAATACAGTGGATACGCCCGGACCACGTCCTAAGGCAAAAGTACTAGAACAAACAAAATGCTAATAATATAATTCAAATTGCAATTAACAATAGCTATAACTATAATCAAACCAACTCGTATAATACTTTCGAAGTACATGATGTTTGTAAAACTGAAGAGCAATTTCAAATCTTGAAGTCATACATTGTTAAGAGATGTGAGAGCAATAATTGCCTATGAGACAGATGTGAATGTGTTGAAACAGAATCTTATCGTTGTTTTTTATTCCATTCTAAATCATGATGTTTCTGAGTAGACCGACAAACTCACGGTTGACTCTTTTAAGCCGTTTTATCATACTCAAATTAATATTTATTCGAGGGTAAGTTATAGTAATTAAAACACATCCGTCTCTCCAAGAGTGTGTTGAGGGGGATTGAACGCAAACGCTTTTACCACTCCCGCATCATGTGTGGTCAAGTGCATTACTATCCTTGGTGAATCATTCTTACTTTTGCTACAGGAGTATTCACACATGTATTTCATTTATATGTGTTTTCACATGTATTTGGTATAACTAATGAAAAAGTTTAGGGTAAAAAATGGATATTTTTCAATGTTATAATATCGTTACTTACATTTATCGATTTAAGTGAAGAAAAATTATATTTATGATTTTCAGTATACAAACGTTTATGAGTTATACACTAACAAGTTGTAAAAGCTTATTATAATACGTCAAATCTTACGAAAAAATTTAATCGATTTTGTTTTGGAAGATCTATAAAAAAATAGATACAGAATATTAACATTTGTAATAAATTCATTAAAATATTGAAACTTATCCATTTTCTACCCTAAACATTTTCATTACAATATATGAAATACATGTGAAAATACCTATAAAAATACATGTAAAAATCTATACATGGAAAAATATTTTTCCTTCTGGGAATAGTTTGGTTTTGGACTTTGCTATTTGGGCACATTGTTGTTGAAATAGTGTGTATCGTACCAAGTAGGCGCTAATAAATGATCCACATCCAAATAATGGCATTTGAAATGAATGAGTTAGGTAGCATGAATAGTATGGTTGAATCATGAGGGAAACTAGAGAGCATAATATATAAGTGAAATCTTGCATCTTCTGTTCATGTGTTTAGTATTAAATTAGGCTATAAAACTAGTTGTGACGTCTTCACAAGTTAAATCACGCTCGGTGTTCAATTACATGTACGACTGTTCACCCCTTCTCCGTAAGTGTATTTAAGTCGAGATTGAACTCGAATATCTCAGCTTGCGTTACCGACTCAGGCGCAACATACCCACTGGTTGCATCAGCTGTTTTTGAGTTGTCCAAATCTTTGCACACCAAAATTCTAGAAACCTTGATGTATAAGGTTCACCCATTATAGTTATATTATATTTGTGAACAACTCATCTAATCAAGTTACATTGACATGTCAACTTGTAGTGCATTAAATATTGTAATAAGGGATAATTACTAAAAACAGTCATGTAATTGACGCCTTTTACAATGAACTACTCTGAACTTTTTTTCGTAATTTCTTACTACCCTGTATTATTATTTTTTGATTCCGTTAGCAATTCCGTCCAAAAATGGACGGAATATTCCAAAAGAGATATGTGCTGTGCACATGACTGGAAAAAAAAAAATTAAAATGACCATTTTACCCTTCTTCTTCTTCATTGGTCAAGAACAAGTTCATCAATCTTTGCCGGAAACTTCAAACTTTCGCCGGAAAAATCAAAGGTTCGCCGGAAACTTCAAACTTTAGCCGGAAAATTCAAAGTGATTTGGTTAAATTCACTCATTTTTTGTTCAACCAACACAAACTCAACAAAAACCCAACAAAAAA
>JAYMTH010003493.1:0-10838 GCA_036897465.1 Pelargonium australe | reverse complement strand
CTTGAAGCTCACAACCGATGCCCGCAGAGGATTGGGAAAAGGAGCCATCGCATAAACAAATAAGGGGAGCCTGTTTTTGAATATCAGTGATGGTTAGACTGCTATGAGAATTGGAGGGAAGCGATCCCCTGTCTTGTTTAAGGTATTCATAGAAAAAAATAATTATGACATGATTATTATAGTATAAGAATATATCATTTTAAAAGGTTCAATGCTATTTTTCTAAAATATTTTGTAAAATAATATTTCTAAATATATAACATTGAGAAAATTTTATATAGAAAAAGTAGGTGTCACACTCACACTGTACAAGATATTTGACGTAAATAAAATTTTATTTAAAATAAAAATGAGAATCTAAAAGTATAAGAATCTCTAATCATAATGGAATCAAATAATAGCCTTTGTTCAATCATATCCTCCGCAAAGACATTATCTTTTTCATGATCAACAAAGAGAATTTGATGTCATTTTCTTCTCTTTTTTCCTCTCTATACTACGGGTTTCTGAGCGGGTCCGTACACTCGCGGTTTGCATCTTTAAGTCATTTTACCTCACTTACACTAATCATTGTTCGATTTTTGTTTACAATTAAAGTCTTCACTTCTCCTTATGAGTGTGTTGAGCGAGATCGAACGCAAGCGTTCTTTCCTTGCCAACTGCGTCACTATGTTTGGGAGTCATTTTTTTCATTTATTTTCCCAATCAAGTTGTTTTGATTGATTGATTCTTATTGTTATGGAAGCTTGGTAGCAACTCATATTGTTTCCTATCAAGTTGACATCAACATTTTGATTTGTTTTTGTAGAGTTTGGATGAGATAATAGAGTGAGTGGTGAGCATAACCAAGTGGCTCTATCTTCTATTTATCAATGGCTTGGCCTTTTTGTAAAAGAAGCATCATATTATATTCCTTTTGATCCTTTCAAGTGTCCACTCCTTTTCTATGAAAATGATTGGATCTTCATATTTTTCTCACCTTCAAACTTCTAATTATGTAACCTACCACTTGGATTCTGCCAAAAATTTGTGGCTGGTCTTTGATGACTTGATGTGTATTTACATGTTTATCAACAATGATGTAAGAACTAGATTGCTCGATCGGTTCAATCGGTTAACATTCATATCTCGAAACTACGTTGTCATGTTAAGTTGGCAAATGAATTAGGGCATACCTAAAATCGGTAAGGTTAAAACCCCAGATTGGGCTAAAAACCCCTAAATTGCCACTTTATTCCGAGATTGGGCTGAAAACCCCTAAAATCGGTGAGATGATGATTGGTATATTCACATTTGATGTAAAAACTTAAAACAGTGTGAATTACAGAGTAGAAGATGTTAGGGTTTTGTAGAAACACACACACACAAGCATTGTTTTCGTACTATTTACAGACTGCTACTCGTAACTTGCATTACCATGTTAATATCAGTGCCAGTCTCTGTCCAGCTAATGTTAACCTTTCTTCACCGCCAAGCAAGCTCCGCTACGCGCTGTTCTTGAATCTTGACAGCTCAGGATGCCGATCCTCCTAGTCTTTTCAAATTTCAACAGCTCTGGCTACCTGAAACACCAATTTCTGTTTCGTTAATGAATTGAACTATTGTGTAGAACAAACCATTCTAATCAGAAAGTAGTATCACAACATTATAGAATAGGAATGAGAATCCCATTGTAGACTGTAGTCATTCTCATGAGTCGTGACTGAAAAATCATAATCTAAACATTTACAGTGAGAATTTTCATTCCTGAACAAAGATTCATATCCAAACGCTACCTTACTGAAGTGTAATTTTTCTCCTACCATAACATTAGCTTCTTGATTAGATTCTCGTGATCTTTCTATAAATGGTAAGTTTCATTATCCTGAACTTAACCACGGGGATCGGAAACCCGACACGCATATATGTTGATTTGGATCACAAAATAGACCTGATCAATTTTTGAGTCGGATCATTCCCACATATCTTGCAGGCCGGGATAGGCATTTTCAACTTGAATTGACAGCTCTGGCAGAGTCATTCTCATGACAACAAAAACATAATCCAAACACGAAGAATGAGAATTTCATTCTCATTTCGGAATAAAAATTCTAATCACAGTGCTACCTTATTGTAGTGTAATTTTCTCCTTCCATGCCATTAATTTTTTTATTAGTGTCGTGAACTTTCTATAAATGGTAATTTTCATTACCTTGAACTTTCGGGTTTTCATTCTCGTCAAATGGCTCTAGGCGGGAAGCGGTAACTGGCTCATGCGATGGATATTCTCTTTCCAGTAGAGTCTTCACAACGAGTGTCTTGAGGAAGTTCATTACTTGCACGGCGTACATCAATGCAGTGAAAGGATCTGCCATCTGCAATCAAAGTAAGCCATAAGAGGATGTTATTGCACTGAATATAGGCAAGATGAGCGTACAATTCTGTTACGGAAAGTGAATAGGAGGTGTGGATCATGTGAGAATTCACATAATGTTGCACTTAAATGGCATCATAATTTTGATGCGCGTCTAGTAAGGAACTGTGGAATAAGATGAATAAAAGATCTAATGAAAAAGAAGACATTGTTTTATGCAGGTAATGAGAGCTAGCTAGCAATTTGTACGTGTTGTGTTCACGTCGTGTTGAAGGTTGACCTCGTGTAATATTGGCCGGCCGTGATGTATGTGTTGCAACACGAATAATTAACCGTGTGCATGTTATTGAGGTTTAACACAAACACGGCACGATTATTAAACGTGTTAGGTACTCCAACACGAATGGTTACAAAATTAGTAAGCCCAAACATCTTATTTAGTGCCGTGTCAAGCGTTGAGACACGAACTGCCAGCTCCAATGAGAGCACAGACGCCACAAAATGCAACCCAAAATACAATGTGGCTGGTTCTACATAGCAAAAATAAATGAGTGCGCAGTGCATTTAGATTCTGATGACATAAAAACTCACCTGAGTCATGTTTGGGGCAAAAACCATCGCAATGTTACGCGCACTCATCTTGTTCAGATGTTCCTGCTCGACAACATCAACCATCAGGTTGATGGCCCAATCCAGTAGAGCGGCTTCTGTTGGAGGTAGACCCTTTACAAGCTCAGCACATTGCTCTTCTGTTTGGCACTGCATTACCTGTTCAGGCGACAGAGAATCAAGAACTCCAATTGGGAGTTCTCTAAACCAGGCCTGTGGAATAACATTTCATAGCTTTATTAGACCTTCAATCAATCTTGAAACAACAATACCCTATCAATCTAGAAGCAATTGACAGATTCCTAAATATCTTTATTACAACATAACATCACATTTCATAGCTTTATTTTATGCCGATAAGATTAAGCATCTTTAAATAAAGCAATTGACAACAGAATGTGATACTTTAAATTTAACCTTTCTGTATTACAATTACTTGACAAAATGTCGCTAGTCAACCAAACACTCTGCACTGATACATGACTATGCATGTAGCCTATTGAAGGGTCCAAAATACCCTTGAAATGGAGTCTATCAAATACAGATCCAATAAACATGCGGGCGTTTATTGGCCCAGCCCAATTCCGGCCCGTGGCCTAGTTTACTTGCAAAATAAGCCATGGGCTTCCACTGTCCCGACCCAATAATACCATATGTCCGAGCCAACAAAAAGTAGTCCAATAGGCATACTTGTTTTTTTCCGGCCTGACCAGTTGGCCTATTTGCCAGCTAAGTGTAGCCCATCCATTGGGCCCCTCCAATGAACGAAACAAAATTCATCGTTAGTAAACTTCCAATAAATATGTATTGTACCTTGATAAGACCTGCTAAAGAATGTACGTCAATGCCTTCTGGCACCACTCCCCTATTTAGTTGGTCCCTAACATACTCCTCCCGGCTGTTTTCTGCATTGATTCTGAAAATCCCTTCAGCCTGCATGTAAATATTTGACAGTTTAATGACACTTGACCCAATACGAATACTCCTACAGTTGGAGTCAAATAACAAAACTCGCTACAAAAGCCACTCTCTCACAATGAAAGAAAAGGCTAAAGAAGTAATAGAAAAATAATACATTCTAAATCTCAATTGACTTAACGATCATGAAAATAAATTGAAACTAATAGGAAAGGTGTAAAATGACATACCTGCAAACCTCCTTGATCATACAAGTGTCTTTGCATTAGCAGGAGTATTGTTGGGACACTGTTTCCCCGGGAGTCGAATGACAACTGCATGGATTCCGTGGAAACTCCAAAAACACGTGCACTGCATGAGAAAGCAAGAGATGTCAAATTATTTGTGTGACAACAAACAAGACATCCATTTTTCTTGTGAAATGGTAGTGCGATATCAGGCAAGGTTATGGCCTTCAGTTAACAATGTTAAGGTGTCGTAACTTTCAAAGAGTAACTGACAAGTCACGTAAAAAACAAATCACTGAAATCTGCAAAACGTCAATTTTTTTTTTTTTTCCTGAGGAGCCGAAACTCCATGCACCTCTTCTAAATATCAAAACCATCTATACGTGATGAATTTGCATTTCCAACAATAGCTCCTGCCGCACAGAGAGGAAGCAGCCATTTACACCAGTGATCATCAATTGAACATTTTTGACAATGTCCTGTGACCCGATAAATAAATAAATAAACAAGAAATTCATGATTCCAAATTTCTAAGAATAGCATTTCACCCAAGAAATCAAAACCCTCCATTCCAAAGAGTAGCTCAATAAATTGAAATGTCAAGAATTGTATTGCATTGCATCAAACAATGTCATGTAAGCAATTCAAATTTTCCCCCAAAAAATAATCAAAACCCACCAACAAAACATCTAAGAAAGTAAAAATCACCAGTTTTCACAAACCAAACCTATCCATATTCACAGAAAACGCAATGTACCTGGCACTGGGAGCTCTCCGGGGAACTTCCGGCTCGAACTCCACCGGTAAACCCAAGAACCCATGAAACCGATCGAACGTCACGTGTGCCACGTGGCGCACATCCGTCGGCCACCCGATCTCCATCGCACAGAGCTCTCTCCGATCACTTTTGCACGAAACCCAAGACCTCCTGAAAATGGCAATCAGTAGACCCAAGACCTCCGATCTACGTGGCAAACACGTTTTTCATATTTAACGAAGAACAATCCGACACATATCATACAACTCCCCTCCCATAAATTTTTGGCGCGGAGCGCCCGGTTTATTAGATTTACTGCACTGTGACGCGTTGTGATTCGGCCAAGTTACCAACATCATATTTGATGTGTCATATCCCATATAGCATTGCTCGTTGGCAGATTCGATTCTAAATTGTCAGCTCTGACATGTATCCTCGAGTTCCACGTCAGCATCCAGCAACCATCTCACAACTCACAATGACAAAATTTGAACATTGAAACCGCAGAAGACCAATTGACAAAACTGTACACAACCTGCAAAGCCAGCAACAACAACATTGTAAATGTCAATTGTAGTTGTCATCAAAGAACCAGAAAAACAATATCCTCTCTTCCATCTACAATCCTATAAATACCACAAACATATCATAGTCATTTCACCATACCAACAACGAGCTCTCCGCCATGGCATCAACAATCCGATTCCTCTCCCTCCTCGTAGCTTCTCTCGCCATCATAGGAAAGACAATGGCCGGAGACGCTGACATTCTCACCGACTTCATTGCCCCGCCGAACGCCAACGCCAGCTTCTTCACGTTCACTGGGATGCGAGTCCCGGATGGGGTGGCACCTCTGGCTGAGTTCAAGGTCTTGAAAGTAACCATGGCCGAATTCCCCGCTCTCAACGGGCAAAGCGTATCTTACGCTGTTCTTCAGTATCCAGCTAACTCTACCAACCCGCCCCACTCCCATCCTCGCGCTTCTGAGCTTCTTTTCCTTCTCCAGGGGACGCTTCAGGTCGCGATTGTTGATACAGCAAACAAGATCTACACTCAGACACTGCAAGCTGGAGATATGTTTGTGTTTCCTAAAGGACTTGTTCATTACCAGTTCAATGCTGACAAAGTGAAGGCTGCTTTGGCGGTGTCCGCTTTTGGGAGTGCGAGTCCGGGGACAGTGTCCATGCCTAGCACTTTGTTTGCCACCGGGATTGATGACAACATCTTGGCTATAGCCTTCAAGACTGATGTTGCTACCATCCAGCATCTCAAGGCAGGTCTTGCACCCAATGCCTGAAAATAGAATTAGATATCAGTTGTTGCATTCGTGGAATCCGATATTCTGTTTTCTTTTCTTCTTTTGTCTTGTTAAGAATAAGTGATCTTCATGTTTAGAGGATTATGCTAACACAGTCAATTTGTTCTAGTATTGAATTTGAATTGCAGAGAGAAGTAAGCACAAAAAGCATTCATATTCACATGATGTATTAGCAATTTCTATCTATTTTTACATTTGGGATCTCTATATGTCATTTCTACTTTTTCCTATGAATTTATCGATGGGTCATAACAAACTAAACAACATGCAAGTATGCGAATAATAAGCAATCTTCATGTTTAGAGGGTTAAGCTAAAACTGCCAATTTGGTATAGTATTAAAAATCAATTGCAATAAAAAGCATTTGCATTCAATAATTGCACACACAATTTATGTTTACTTTTACAAAAAGACTCTGTATGTGTTCTTTTCTTGTTTTCCTATAAGTTTATTACCATAACTTATTATGACACTTCACCATATAGAGATACCACAACTAAACTACATGTGAGTATGTGAGTATGTGACGAATAAGCAATCTTCATGCTCTTGAATTAAACCTAGAATTCGATGCGAAGGAAAATAAATAATAAAACAATTGTATCCAATGCTGTATTAGCAACTTTATCTACAAATAAAAATTGAATTAGCACTTGTACTCACAATCATCATAAAAATTACTTCCACCGTCTTGAGATTGAATTTTTTTCATTATGCCCTATACTTGAAAACACACCTGGTTATAACATACTTAAAATATTCTAACTAACTTATCTTAAAGAAAATGCTTTAAAGTCAGGTGTGCTTTCAACCCAATGAAATACACATTCTTAAACTCATAAAATGTGTTAAAATAAAGTGAACAAACTATATTTGACCTTGTTCCTAACTAACTACATGTGTTTTAGAAAGAGAAAAACTTACTACATGTGAAAAATAGAGCTAACAAAATAACCATATGGCCATTAATATTTTCTTCGCGATATTTCTTAATTACAAGTTTGTCTTGCTATTTTGGCTGCATCAAAAAAGTTGGGTAGCTAACAAGATATTGAAACAGCTGAGATCCTCCAAATTTTCTCTCTACTCACAATCATCATAAAGTTATGAGAAATCGCTTTGAAGTAATCAATTGAAGGAGAATATTACGGTGCAAAGAATAACTACAACACATCTAACCCTAAGCAAAATCAACATGACTTGTTTAACTTACTATCATTTGTTGATTGTTATGATACAATGAAAACATTTCCAACAAGATATAAGCAATGTTGAGCTTCAAAAAGCATTGGAAGACATTTCTATTATTTGGGTTTTTGTGAAAATGCCTAATGCTTCCCTCCAAGGAATATACTTTGTTTCATTCTATGGTATAAAAGTTTGTAAGCTTCTTTTTGCATTTTATCTAACAAGTAATTAAGAAATAGGACAAGTGCAAAACAACAACAATGACTTTGTAATTGTCATTAGTGCCTAGTTTCATACAATGTGCTTGCATTACAATACTTGGTATCAAAAAGGTTCTTAAAAAGCCCTGCGACTTATGATGTAAACAAACCTTTAAGATAGACCGATCCCCAATAAATAAAAATTCCAAACATGGTAGCTAATGACATAGTAACATGAGACATGTTAAGGGGAAAAAACAATTCTAACATTTGGTACTCAATTTGAGTCCCAACAATGCAAAGATTTAATTTGATAGGATCCTTCTTAACGTGGCAGACAAAACAATTGAAATATGACAATTAAGGACTCCTCAATATGAATCCCTTTGACGCAGATGCTCTAAGAGGTTCAACTAGACTAACGATCAGTTTAATTAATTTGGATGGACAATTAAGTCAATACCACATCATCACTTTTTTTAAAGAGCAAATGATCAAAATAAATTGTTATTGCTCTTTCATCCCTAAATGAGTGTTCACATTTGACACAATTTTGTACTAAAAAGAGTGCATTTTTTTCCAGCTAATTATGCATGAATTACCAACATACTTAAGATATAAATGGGATAAAAGTGGAAAAATCCAACTTTAACTTATCCTTAACTTCTACACACAAACAGAAAATTGGACACTCGCTAAAAAAACATTTAGAGTGGTTTCTAACAAACCCATACGCTTAGCCTATAAATAAGAGCTCCCATTACAACACTAAATATCTCAACCCACTCTCTACTATCTCTAAACCCTCTCAAGCCATGGCCTCAAGCCTCAAGTTCCTTCTCCTCCTCATAGCCTCCTTTGCCATTGTGAAAACCACTCTCTCCGGAGACCCAGACATTCTCACAGACTTTGAGACCCCACTTTTTGGCAAAGTAGATGGAAACTACTTCACCTACACAGCTCTCCGTAGCCTCTTCTCTTTTTTCACAATACCTCCCAAAGAATTCAAGGTCACCAAAGTAAGCATGGCAGAATTCCCAGCCCTAAATGGTCAAAGTGTCTCTTTTGCTGTCCTGCAATACCCCAATGGCACCACCAACCCTCCCCACACCCACCCTCGCGCCTCCGAGCTCCTCTTCCTCCTCTCTGGGTGCCTGGAAGTCGGGTTTGTTGACACGTCGGGGAAGTTGTACACTCAGAAGCTAGAGGCGGGTGATCTCTTTGTGTTCCCGAAGGGACTCGTGCACTGGCAGTTCAATCCGGATAAGGCGAGGCCTGCGATGGCTGTGTCTGGATTTGGGAGTGCAAGTGCTGGGGTTGTGTCATTGCCAACTACTTTGTTTGCCACTGGCATTGATAGCAACATATTGGCTAAGTCCTTCAAGACTGATGTTAAGACTATTGAGCATCTTAAGGATGGTTTTATTCCATTTCCATGGAAATGAGGTTGATGAGGTGATAAATTGACTACAAAGACAACACTATCTGTAATTTTCTTTCTTATGTTTTGCACTAAATAAGAACTGTACTCCAAGGGAGAGATTAAACTTGAACTACATGCAAGTATGCGGCAAATTAGCAAACTTCATGTTCTTGTATTAATTTTTAAATTCAATAAAGAAAAATAAACATAAACAGCAATAGCAACACTATTCAATGATAGCAACTCTATCCAATGCAAGTATGTGTTTTTTTTCGTACAAAAAAACAATTGTATCTTAACAAATTCAAGCATAACTCATGACACTTTATGCTATATCATAACTAAATCAAGCACATATATAATAATACATATTCATTATACACACAATTTTCCGGAGATTTCTTCAAATTCATGTCATCGAGAACAAAACGCGAATTAGAAATGGATAAAAACGAAGTTTCGAAAATCTCTGACCTTAGTCTCCAACCACAGGATGTGAAAATTGAGCCACTGAAGCTGAATCTGAAATCTCCAATTTGAGATCATCTGTATAACCTTCCACTTCTAAGATCCGAATCATCTCAACAGAAATGCTTCGATCACCGAAGTGGCGATGAAGTAGACTCCGGCAAGGCGGTGCCGGAGATCGGAGAACGGTACAATCCGGCGAAGGAACCATGACGAGAGAAGCCAGCAAAGCTTGGAATTTGGAAACTGTTGTGACCTTGAATTTACTGTTTGTATATATACTCACGCAACTAGCACGTGACATGAGTGAGAATGATGTTGGGCTTTGCACTAGAAAGTATAGTCTGGCCCATTATGTAATTCTAGGCCCACATTTTAGGCAATTTGGATTTTGAGTCAGGTTCGGGTTGAAACGAGCTCATTCAAACCCAAAACGGGTGTGTGTTAGGTCAATCTTATGGTTTTGGAATAAGGTTCGTGTTTTAGATGCAAAATATGTTGATTTGTCTGATCCAAAAATTGGTTGTGCATCTTAAACTCTAGAATCAAGACCGTAAAATAAATTAACACACCAAACCGGCGTAAGGATTACCTTACCGTCATCATAAAATTATGTAATACGCTTCGATGTAATCAATTTAAGGAATATAAGAAGAATATTATCTGCGCCAAAAAAGCAACACTTCTAACCCTAAGAAAATCAACTTGACTTGTTTAACTTACTATCGTTTTTTGTTTGTTATGGCACAATGAGAAAATTCTTAACAATTTTAGCAATGTTGAGCTTCAAAAAGCATTGGAAGACATTCCTTTCATTTGGGTTGTTGTGAAAATGACTAATGCATCCTTCCAAGGAATAGACTTTGTTTCAATTCTATGGTATAAAAGTTTGTAACCTTCTTTTTGCATTTTCTCTAGCAAGTAAGAATTGGACAAGTGCAAAACAACAACCATGGCTTTGTATTTGTCATTAGTTCCTAGTTTGATACAATGTGCTTACGTTACAAAACTTAGTGTCATTTTATCGTGTTCTGAAAGCATCTTCATTCTGGTCATAATCATGTTAGAATTATTATTTTTAAATCATACTACATCCGAATTAATCCTCAATGGAACCAGGTAAGACCACTAGAGCGACAAAACTCTTCCTACCAAGTTCTAACGCGATCGTATTCTCAGATACTCAAACTCGAGACATCAGGTTAAAAAAAGTTTAGTATCGATAATATATTATTCCAAAAACGCATTTCAACTCGTCTATAAAAAAGAGCTCCCATTACAACACTAAACATCTCAACCCACTCTCTAACATCTCTAAACCCCTCAAGCCATGGCCTCAAGCCTCAAGTTCCTTCTCCTCCTCATAGCCTCCTTTGC
>JAYMTH010003492.1:0-10841 GCA_036897465.1 Pelargonium australe | reverse complement strand
TACCAACTCTAAAAGAGTGACCTCAAAGAGCCATTTTTCAAAAAAAAAAAAAGGAGAAAAAAAAAAGGTAAGGTAAGCCTGTACATACTATATATGGGGAAAAAAACTCATTCACATAATTTTTTTTTATAAATATTTTCATGTTTGGTCTGTGATAAATCTCCTTTTAATTCATCAAATCAAAGATGGATTATGTGTACAAAAATGATAGAATATTTTGATTATTGCATGTTGTGTAGATCTTGAACTCTTTAACTAATCAAATCCATCCAGGAAACATGAGAACAAAGTTCCATACTTCTGAATAGTGAATACACTGCTACTGTAATTCCTTAATGCAGAAAGAAAATACCTTGCTAGATAATACATAGTTCAGTAGAATAAGAAAATATGCATTGCATGAAGTTCATTTGTGGCATATTTTCCAACATAATCTATCAAATTAGGATAAACCCATAAATCAAATCAGATTCAACAATATGTCTAGATAAATTTATGATGATTAACGCACCACCTACATTCCATTGTCCACCACCATAAGTGTTTCTTCCAAATACATCAATACCCATGTAGACATCATACTTTCTCTCACCAGCAACAGCTGCTGAAAGTCTTGGATAGTCTTCCTGAATGGTAAAAAGAAGACTTTGTATAAGAGAAGACAGGTATTGCAAAATTTGCCTTTTATAGAAGAACAAAATAAAGCAATACCTTCCACGTATAATTTACAAATATGCCATCACATATATCAAAGAATGGCTTATTGTTTTCATTCAGTTGATTTTGCCATGCAAGATTACCATTAATTGTAACACTATCATACCTGCAATACCAACAACAGAATGTCATTGTAAAAAGGTTCACAGTGCAAAAAAAATAAGTCATAAACTGGAATCTCTAGCACTCACCATATCACTAAAGATCCAGGTACTGAGGAGTGCATAGTCTGGGTCAAATGACGGACGAATTCTTTCAAGTTTGGGATTTGCCCCAAGTCCAGGTCAACCTCCATGTTAATCTGCAATTAACATCATCTATGTCAAGTAAGAGAGGAAAGCAAAAGATAAGCCTTCAAAAAACTATAGTAAATTAACTACTGTATAATTTTTAATCCACTCCTGCTCTGGAAAAACAATGAAATCCAGTCAATTTAAAATTTCGTTTCTTGTCCATAATAAGTAAAATGTTATTTGCCTGTGTAGGTGCATATGCATTCTAATTTTTTTTAAACTACTCATTTATGTAGCAATGCTACTAATGTTTAAAATGTTTTGGATGCAGATAACTATTTTTTGCACCTCAATATTGAAAACTATTGCCCTTCCATCTTAAATACACGTAAAGGATCCATTCACTGCAATGAATAATGTAAACAACTAGTGGAAAGGCATGCCCAATGAGCTCTATACACAAAATTGGACATCAATTAGACGCAAAATAGAAAAGGAATTTAAAAAAAAAAATAGTAATAGAGGATTTGGTAAGAAGAAAAATACCAGCCAGCCATCAAATCCCAGGGCAGCAGCTAGCTCGGCCAAACGCTCTGCATACATCTGAGCGGATTCCTTTGTTGAGAGCAACTTATTGCATATAAGTCTCCCCTCGTCCCATTCGGTGATGAAAGTCCCCAACACCTTAGGTTCCATATGCACAAGCAAGAACATTACATATAGATTTTCCTCCACCATGTCACTTCAATCATTTCAGTGTGCTCAAGCTTTTAAGAAGCTGAAAATTCATGCTTGTGACGAACCAAGAAAAGAGAACCAAACCATTCTTCTATAGCAAACTTTGGAAACTCAACAAGAACACAGTCCAATCCCAAATCCCAATTTTGACCCATACATTGACTCAAATTACAAAAATATAAGTACATATACTTTTTGAGAGCAAGGAGTCTCAGTCAAGCTATTAGTGGCTGAGACTACCAAGACACAAAAGAAATGGATTCGATTTCTCATACTTTTTATTACCATAATCATTTCACCAATTATTTAAATATATTGATAAATAAAAAACATAATCGAGCCACAATAGTGTAGACAACTTCAAATTTGGACCAAAACATGCTCCAATCCCAATTCAACCCAGTTCTTGAAAACAAAATCGAAGCTCAAATCCCAATTCAACCCAGTTCTCGAAAACAAAATAGAAAACCAACATACCTTAACTCCATGTCTATGAGCTGTGTTGGTCCAGCACGGAGGAGGCAGAGTAACGAGACTATGAGCAAAGTAAACGAAAATATCGATCAAATACCAATGCCATATCGCATAGGCACCCTCATTGGACCCTCCCTGAACCCACTTATCGTCCAAGTAACCACCCGCCATGTCATGGCACACCAGATTCCTGGGCCGATTCGGGGACGGCCGAGACGGAGCTTGAAGCGAAACAGAGGATTTGTTGAAAGGGTAGTGAAAGGATTGGAAATAGGAGCGCGACTCGAGGTCTTCGAGGGTCTTGATTGGGTACGAAATTGGAACCGAAGGCTTGGTGGGATCGAAGGGAGGAGAGGATTGGTGGGAGCTGGAGTGTGACATTGTGAGGAACAGAGTGAAGAATCGGAGCTTGCGGTGAACTGAATCGAGGAAGTTGCGGAGGAGAATTAGGGTTTGGCGGTCTAAATAGGCGCGAAGAAGAGGAACCATGTACGAGCCAATCAGCTCTGAACATAACATGAAGATGTCACGATGGTTCCCGAGATGGGCGGCTGTTTTTATCGATCGTTGACGTTTGTGAAGCAAACGACAAGTCCTCAATCTTCGGTTTCAGTCTCAAGTCTCGAGTCACGTACTTGTGAGAAACGAATGTTTCATATCTATATTTGTATGCATAAAAATGTTCATATGGATTTGCTTGGAATGTGAAGTGAATTTTATCCCGCTTTTTCTTTTCTTCAGTTTTGAATTTTCTCATCATACAAACAAAACTTGCTTTTAAATTAAGCTAATTTTTTGTAAGGTTATTCCGATGTATCATACACTTGCCACAACAACAAAAAGTTGTTTTCCCAAAAACAATCAAACATGAAATTACTTGCACGTATGAATGTTTGAAAATTGAAAGGTTATTCCGATGTATCGTGAGGAAAATTATTTTCCTAAAACAAATGAAACATGAAATTCTTCTATGAATGTTTTCTACGATAGTAAGTGATTTTTTATTTATTTTTTTATTTTTTTGTCTAGTAGATGATGGTTCATTTTATTTTATTATATATTTGTCGATAATATAAATATGAGGTTTATTATCACCACTATGAGAGGACAATCTGTACATATCCAAATTGGTTTCGTTCTCTTATTTCAAATGTGAATGATCTTGAGAACCACTACACATTATGAATGTATTATCTTCACAATCCTTACATCAATGATAAAATCTCTATTTATATCATGACTTTCCATTAGCTCTAGTGCAGGGTTTACAATTTTATTATGTGATAGTTTAGTAAGATTATGTGACATTTTAGTAGTATAAACCTATTTTTTATCCAGCTCTTATGGTATGTTTATAGGTCATATGCATAAGGTGTATAATACATTAGAGTGTGCAATTTCCTGATATATTTTTCTAATTAGAGTTGATAAGTATCAAATTTAAGAGATGTTATAAGAAAAAGAAAACAACTCAGTTATTAGAAGAAAAGGCTCATTTAATAGAAAAACACAGCAAAGATTAATAGTTTAGGTCTGAGTCAATAGCAAGGACTAAAATTATTCTACACTTCATCTATTCATTCAACATAACGAAGTAATTAAATATCAATACTTATCGTTTTTCTACTAGAGCTACAAAACTTGTGGATCTGAATAAAGTAACATTACAGAAAGAAAGAAATAAAAAGATTTAACACATAATTACTTGAAATCCTCTGCTTTACAAACCTGTGCTTTCTCCATGCAATCCCAGCACTTCAAATTGTCTTGGGAATTTGAGAATTTACCTGCACTTTCTCCTCTTATAATCGTTAAGTGAAAAAAGCATTTCAAAGCAGATCTTCCATTCCGGTTAACTTGTCGAATTCGCCTTCGTCAATCGCCCCCTTTTTAAGCTTTTTCAGTAGGCGGTAATCACGGGTCAATTCCTCCTCGTCTTCGACTGTCTGGGCTGCACGCCTCTGTTTGGCAGTCTTCTTCCTTGTAACGGTAGCTGCAGCTTTGGGGGGTTTGTTCTGCACCCGGGATTTCAGTTCTTGCTCTTTTGCTTCTTTCTTTGCTTGCAAGTTTTTCTTCCTCTGTTTCTCCCGAGATTTATCCCTGAAGATTATCATCATGAATTAGAAGTTATGCATTTGAGACATGTTCACGTGCAAGTAGGGCGTGGTGATTGGGTTTATAGCTGATCTCATATATTGGACTATCGTCTACCGTAAGAGTAATTTTCAATCTCATCAATTTCTGAGCACATGAACGCCCTTGAGGAAAAGGACAAACGACGATCTCTTTTCAGATTTCCTCCACTTGGATCTCAGAAAACGCAACAAAAAGGAAAGGAAATAGCTAAACTAAGAGTTTCATTATACCCTTTTTCCTTCTCTATTCCTTTAGAGATCCAAATGGAGCCTATGGCAAATGATTGAAGGAAAACAGAGTATAAAACCCGGCATGGAAATAGCATCATTTATTGAAATGTGACCGTGAAGAGGAATTTTCATTTGCCCTAACTGTGAATCAATTGCTACTCAAGACTAAATGGATCCTACCTTAATAGTTGAATAAATAGAGATGAAGATTCTTACTTGAACTTAATCTCATCCACATTAATGTCTTCAACTGCAGTGAAACCCTCCGCAGAGAGAGAGTGGTTCTTTACTTCAGACATTGAAGGCAGTTGTAACAAGCCAAACCCCATGGCCAATTTCCCAACCTCAAGTTCTTTCCACCTGAAAAAAGACAAATCAAAAGAATAGTTAGTAAAAGCATGAAAGACACAGCAGTGCATATGTTCACGTGAAGAAGTTCCATAAGAACACTTCATAACCTGAAAATGTACGAGCAGTCATGCTCTTTATACGCTCGGATATAAGAAACAAATGCCCTCAGTCCTTTTTCCATGACATCGCGGTCCTTTTTAGCAGCAGACCGTATCTGAACAAGTTTTGAAATAACAGTTTACCACTAGACCAGAAAAGTAAACAGAATATGTGATTGAGGACATGCTTTCAGATCAAATATAAGCAAGGAGTTAGTGGCAAAGCTAAGCTACGTTCCTTCCTTGGTATGGAAATGACAATCAAACATAAATTAGTAGGAATAATCGTGAGTCACACTGAACAAGAATAAGTTAAATGGAGAAACACATTGGTATTTGGAAATCATATCATATTCCAGCTTATAAGTATCAAATTAACTATGCAGAATTTTGGGCAGTCAAATCAAATACCAATATAATACCATGATAGCACCATACACAACTCGAAAGAGAATTCTGAAGTTTATCCCCGAATAACTAAACAAAGTTCCATGGAAATCATTCCCTCCATTCCCAAAATAAGTGCCCTCTTTCCTATTTGATAAGTCAGTTATTCATGAATTATCAACAATAACCCTATAATAAGTTAGTAAGAACCACTTGAATTTGTTACAACAAAATCATATATGGGCACACATCTTGGGAGAGTAATATTTTCATACGGTTATTTTTTTCCAAGGTGTTACTAAAGTATGCCAATGTTTCAAATAAGATTGTTCCTATAGGTTATAAGGGTCATTGAATGACTGAACCACATCACACTCACCTGAGGAACAACATCAGGAGGATCATTCGACAATTTCTTCTCTTGGAGAGGAACCCTTCTAATATTCAAGAATTCTACATAAGCATCCTCCTGCAAAGCCAGAAAACAAATACAGTTACTTTTGTCATATCTGAAGACCAACACATATCATTGGTAACCAAAAAAAATAAAAAAAAATAAAAAAGTTGCTCAAACAAAATTAATATGTTACAAACATAGTCACGAGGATAACACCTTTGGCAATAAAAAGACTATGGCACTTCCTTGTCTACCCATTCGACCAGCTCGACCAACTCTGTGTATGAAGACCTTTGCATTTTGAGGAGGATCATACTGCTTAGAAACAGAGAAAAAGTATCGTTAATCTTTCAGGAATTACAGATAAATGGTGATCATGTTTCACTAAAAACTAAAAAGAATACTAAATCAGATGGTTTGGCTGACAGTTAAGTATACTACTAAGTATTATAGAAAGCATTAAAAATTATACTACACCATCTAAGTATTAACTAATCCACCTGTACAATACAATCAACACCAGGAATGTCAAGGCCGCGAGCTGCAACATCAGTACATAGAAGAATGCCACTGGAAAGTGATGTAAACGAAGCTAATGCTTTCTCCCGTGCAGTCTATCAGACACAAGGTAAACAAATAAATAAATAATAAGTTTATGCAAAGATCAGTCAACAAATTGATAATCTAAGATATTGGTTAAGGGTGATCATCTTTAAAAGTATACCTGCTTCATCTTGCCATGGAGAGGGATCAAAGAAAAACCCTTCAAAACAGAAAGGCAAGGTAGAACCACTCCCCAATAGTCAACACAGGCACAAGTCATGAAGTATCTGGACAAGCATGAACACTATATTAGCAAACAATCAGGACATAATTGGCCTTAATCTATGATCACGCTAACCATACCTGCAGGACATTTCTCGAGAAACTTACATTATGATTTTTTTAGACCTGTTCTTCATAAGGAGATCAACGAGTTGTGCTGATTTCTTATCAGCTTCACATATCAAATACTGCATAATTAAGGATAAATTAACTTCTAAAATAAATGATAAAAATAGGAGGACCTGTCACACTGCTTACAGAAATATACTACCTAGCCAACGATGCTGCTAGTCATATTGGATATTTTATTAGTTCTATTTGATGTGGTAGTAAGATTATGATTCAGATCCAATCCTAAACCCATAACACCAAAGCTTAGGAACTAACCAAAATAAGTATCAATGTTAGAAGGCTAACGTCTTAGGAGTAATGACACGATAAAAGTGCTTTGATGAAAATCAAACAAGTGTTGATGCTAATATAGCCAAACCATCAGACATGGCAAATGAAACCCTGAGCAAATGCAAGTCCAAAAGTTGAAACAGAAATTAATAAAATAGAGGTTGATTTGTTAATGCAAACTTGCATACAGTGTACCTCAATGAGAAGGCTTGATGGTGTTTTGGAAGAGGCTAACTGCTGTGATGATTTCAAATCATTCATAAGTTTTGTTTCTGCTCGAACTTCAACCCTCACTGGATTCCTCAGTCCTGCTCTTGCTAGTTCTTCAACCTCCTCAGTTTGAGTAGCTGAGAAAAGACCAGTTCTACGAAGCTTTGGTAAGCGGGATATAATGGAAGTTATCTGCTTCTGGAATCCCATATCCAATAGCCTATCAGCTTCATCTAAAACCAAAATCTGTTCCAAACAACACATTTACTAATAAATCATATTGTAATTATAATGTTACATGCTATCTCAACTGAACATCTCAAACCAATTTTCATATATGATATACATTAATATATAACATTTAGAGTTTATATTCAAACCAGACACCAACTATTCATGCCTACAGAATTTAAGAATATATATGAGCATAACTGTAAACAGATCTTAGAGGTAAACTATAATGATAATTGTAACATCACAGATTGGTGTTATTGAAGCCAGTATCATTCCTATGTAGCATTAAAGTAATACTCAAATATATTCATGCCAAACATTGATATGAAACAGACTATAAAAGCTTTTAGGGCATTTAAGGAACAATGGCAGGAAACAAACCTCAAGGTCCCGAAAGTCCAATATATCCATGCGTTCCATGATGTCGTACAACCTTCCAGGCGTGCCTATCAGTATATTTACTCCTTCTTCCTCTATCTTTTTCATATCATCTTTTACTTCTACTCCACCAACAAGAAGCATGGACTTGACATTTGGCAATGTTGAAATGAAAGGTTGAGCAACATGGAATATTTGTGATGACAGCTCCCTCGTGGGGGAAATTATTACCCCCATTACCTAAAGGAAATGCATAAACTAAGCTCATAAACCAACACCATAATTATTGGCAACTAATCTGGACTACGCTAATATAGAAGATTACAACTTCCCAACAATAAGCATTTCAACTATAATTGATAATAACAATGTCAACACAAGTACATAAGACATGTGTGCCTAATATTAGACAAAGTCCATAAAGGAAAAAAAAACAAAAAAAAAAAAAGTTGCATTAATATGAACTAATTAAAGGATTCAAGTTCTTCCCAGCCTTAATACCCAGTTATGTACTCACTAAGAAGAACTTAATCATCACACACCTATAAGTTCCTAAAAACATATACACTGTAACATGGTGGACACAAATTTCCCAAACAACACAGCTTATGTGATAAAGATTAAAGCCTCAAACGAAGACCTCCACTCAGCTAACTAGCTAAGTTCAACTGATGATTTTCACAAGTTCCTTTCGTTTTGCCAAAAAAATCAAACTACGAAAACCTCCACTCAGCTAACTATCTAAGTTGAACTGATGATTTTCAGCTGCTCAATCCAAGTTCCTTTCGTTTTGCCAAAAAAATCCAACTACATGTTCAAATTTTAGTTTTGTAGCCATTTTCTCTTGTTTTTTTTATCCCCCATAGTTTCTCGGCGACCAAACAGAGAATAAGAAAATCAAAGTGATGGTGAACCTGATTAGGCTTAGGAGAGGAAGAGGCGCGGCGGAGGATCTCGACGAGAGGGACGACAAAGGCTAGGGTTTTTCCAGAACCGGTGGCGGCGTCGACGGCGACATCCTTGTAGTTGCATAATAAGGGGATGGTGGCGGCCTGAACCGGCGTGCAGAACTCGAATCCGCCTTGGGTTAGGGCTTCGAGTACTGGCTCCGACAGGGGGGGGTGGGCGTGGCTGGAGGTCGGAGAAGCGCGTGCTTGTTAGTGCTTGGTTGGGATTGTGAGGGTCTGTCTCCATAGCCGTTTCTTCGTGCACGCTGCTACCACAAGGGCTTAGGAGTTTGCGGGGTTTACTTACCTGAAGGGTTTTGCTTAAGTACTAGTATAATTTTACTAGGACCTACCTGAAATTTTAGTAGAATATTGATAACTTTACGAGACCGAGCGGGTGAGTCAACTGGTGGGAAGTTGTTTCATCTTAAATAAAGTTTCGAGTTCAAGTCTCAACTAATAATTTCGATTAGACTTCATGTTAATATGACAATGTTATCATGAATTAGTCACTAGCAATTTGATTGTCGTCAAAAACATGATTTTTTCTTCACTCCACCTCAATCACGTCTCACTTCTCAATATTCCTTCTCATTGCCAACATGGCGGCGACTTTCTCTAACATCTATATATCAGCCTCCACAACCTTTGTGCATGAATCCAATAGCATTGTTACAACACGACCTCTATGCACATCTCCATGCAATGTACACGAGCTCAACAATATTGTAGTCACGACTTCACCCTCTTGCATTGTTTCGATCTTCGATGAACAAACTAAACACCAGCGTTGTGACTTTGGTCCCCTTGTGTCTACATCACCGTGGGAGGAGCCACTAATGACTATATCTAAGATCATCGGCCACCATATTCCATGTCTCTTGGCCTCCTTGAATGTGTCAGGGTTAGTGATGTGCAAATTTATCTATTTGCCAAGAAATTGGTTTTTAATGTCATCCAAATACTTTATAGATCTAGATCCATTATTAATATAGTTCGTACTCAAATTTTGGTTCATCTCAATCCACACTCATACCATCTATCACAGAAGAAAACGCACACATTACATGAAGATTAATGCGTTGCACTAAAATTCGCTTTTAGTACAAGAATAAATGAAACATACTTAACAAACTGCAATGCTTGTTGATAAAAAAAAAAAAAAAAAAATCTGCAATGCACAAGTATGTGTGAGTATGTTTATACCTCACTCTATGATGTCTTCCTATGAGTAACTATCTTCTTCTGATTGATGTATAGCATAAAAAACAAATACGTTGAATATGAACATGTGTGATATAAATGAGCTTTTAGACTAGGTCGTGGGTCGTTTGGTGGATTGTCGACCATACCATATAGACCATGAGTCAGACTTTATGTCTCATGTGTCAATTTGAACCAAACTCAATCGAAATTTGACAAATTTTGACTAAAATATGCTAATTAAATGATGTAGGCTTATACCATGTCTTGTTGGAGCAAACAGTTTAAGCGTGGGGTGTTGTTTTAGGTTGAAAGATAAGAGTTTATCTTATAGCTCAAATGATGAAAATGCAAAATGAAGTAGACTTGTATTGAACTACACACGACCGCATGTCTTCCTTATTTATATAGGATTAAAACCTTATCGTTTAGTACACCAAATTTGGCAAAATAAGTTTATTCATACATGAGGTGAAAAATCACGTATGAAAAACACTTGTGTCACTCGAATCACATTGAAAAATTAGTTTAGAAAGGTGTAACGAAAAAATAAATAGGCCTTTGTGCAATTATCAAAAGTACGAATCTAATATATATATATTAAAGACAAGTCCCCACTTAATTGTAAGACACATGTCATCCTCTAATTCTAATTAACTGTCTAATTATTTGACACATGTCATTTTTAATTTTCAATTTTATGTCAAGTGTGAATTATTATAGATAAGTATCTATATTTAATATAATACAAAATTAAAATTTGATTTATATTTGTAAGTTAGTTATGAAAAGATAAAGGTGGTTTAATTGTCAATTAATTTGAAATATGTATTATTTAAATACTTAAAAAATTAAGTTTGAGTTACATCTATTTCTCATTT
>JAYMTH010003491.1:0-10842 GCA_036897465.1 Pelargonium australe | reverse complement strand
CGGGTTGTAATCAGCAGTTTAATGGGTCGGTTATGTCAGCTCTCTGGACTTATGTCTGGTTTGGATGTTACTTCTGTAACATTTTTTGAATTTCATTGAAAGTAGACGCTTTTACCCTAAAAAAAAGTACAATTAATTTGGTCCTGATGACCGGTTTCTCTACTAAAGTGAATAAATATAAGGCCATAAGGGTATTATTTATTATTAATATCATTTAGCTCGTTTCCTAAAAGATAAGCTACCACCTTCTTTTATCATCGACTATACCTACTCTCAGGCAATTGTTAGTTTTTATGAATTAATGCTTTGTGGTGTCGTTTTAATTTTTATTTTATAACCTTTGTAGGTTGGAACAGCTGTAGTTACTCGAGGTGATGGAAGACTTGCATTGGGCAGACTTGGAGCTCTTTGCGAGCAAGTATGTTTGGTTTTTAATGTATAGTATGCAATTGTGTGGAAACTTAAATTTGTTGTATGTTTTCATTGACAAATGTTATTCTGATTGGAACTCCTGCAGCTTAAAGAATTAAACTCGCAAGCCTATGAAATTATTTTGGTGACTTCAGGTGCTGTTGGTCTTGGCCGACAAAGGCTAAGATATAGGAGACTTGTCAATAGCAGGTTATACAATTTCTTTGGCCATCCTATAAATAGCTTATTGGGTTATAGAACATCGATTTCTGTATTTTTATTTACACTCCGTATTAAGTGCACATTATTTATTTATAATGGTTAGAGTGTATCCATGATGACGAAATTAGCTTTCCTAAAGGGTTTCTATACTTGTTTTGCAGCTTGGCTGATCTCCAAAACCCACAAGAGGAATTTGATGGAAAAGCTTGTGCAGCTGTAGGGCAGAGCAGTCTCATGGCCCTTTACGATGCCATGTTCAGCCAGGTGCAATGAAATTGTCTTTTGATTTTGAAATTGCATTTACAGTTTGTGGGGTTTGCATTACCATTCATTTGTATAAATACTTGGAGATTACTGTTTTTAATGCAATATTTCCCTTAGTAATGTTTGTTTTTCTTCTTCTTTTCATGTTAATATCTTGTCAGTACTAATACGAATCCCCTTAATGCAGCTTGATGTGACCTCTTCTCAGCTTCTTGTGACGGACACTGAGTTTAGGGATGGAGATTTTAGAGAACAACTTTCTGAAATGGTGGAATCATTGTTAGCTCTTAGGGTTATTCCTATTTTCAATGAAAATGATGCTGTTAGTACTAGGAGAGCACCATATGAGGTACTATGCATTTGATTCAACTTTTGTGTACCACTTTTGTCATTTATCTTCTCTCTTTTTTCCTTTTCCTCCAAGATTAGGCAGTTCTTTCACTTGTAGGACTTTAATAAACTGGTTATTCCATTGCTTGTGTTATTTTAAGCCAACAAGTTAGGCTGAAAAACTGCCTAGGACACTTGCTAATTAGGTCTGGCTGTGCTGTGTTGGGTGTATAATATTTGTTCTGTACGAAGCTCTAAATTTCTGGGAGATGTATTTTGCAATGACATCCATGTCCTAGATGCATGACTTTACACTCTGTTGGCCCCTTTAGTTCTAGTTAGCTCTTGACTGTTAATGCATTCATGTTTATTTTCCTTTTTACATAAATTAGTCTAGTAAACTGTTCATTGAAACTAATCACTGTAATGATAGTATTCACAAATTCATGGATCCTGCTCTCTTGTATCTTTTGTAGTAGATTAAAAATTCTCTGTTACTCCTACTTATAATGCTCATCATTATTACTTTTTCATTGCTTATTTGACTGTTTAATGTTCCCACACATACCTTCTTCTGATTGTAATCATAGTTGCAGGATTCTTGCGGAATATTTTGGGACAATGATAGTTTAGCAGGTCTATTGGCTCTTGAGCTAAAAGCCGACCTCCTTGTCTTGTTAAGTGATGTAGATGGCCTTTATAGTGGTCCTCCATGTGACCCTCATTCAAAGCTCATCCATACTTATGTAAAAGAAAAACATCAAGGAGAAATAACATTTGGAGACAAGTCCCGGGTTGGAAGAGGAGGCATGACGGCCAAAGTTAATGCTGCTGTTTGCGCAGCTTATGCCGGTATACCTGTTGTAATTACCAGGTAAAATTCTATCATGTGCCTGGTTTTACATAATAACCAATTGCTGCTTGGATCACACATGTATTTGTCCGTACATTTGTTTTTCATGTTAACAACCAGATAAGGTGGTAAATCATGCTCACTGTGATTCACCGGGTTAAATTTATATCATTCCGACATCATACCTAAGTCATTAGTGACTTATAGTACCTTATATAGATGTACTGAATATCTTATTAGAAATGGGATAAATGGCTCCATAATTTTGAATCTAAATAAAACAATCAAAATTATTAGCAAACTTTAGAGGACTATTTGTTAATAAGGATCTGGTTAATAAACGTGTTATATGATTATTTCTTGTTTGAACTGAACATTTGTTTACAACTTCTTTGAAGTGGGTATGCTACAGATAACATATTGCAAGTGCTTCAAGGGAAACGTGTTGGCACTCTCTTTCACCAAGATGCTCATTTGTGGACTTCAATTAAAGAGATTGGTGCACGAGACATGGCAGTTGCTGCTCGGGAATGTTCTAGACGGCTCCAGGTGAGTAACATCATATTAGTTTTTGAACTGGTTGGAGTACAGATAACTGGTAAAATTGAAAGCTTGCATATTTTACAATAACACATTTCATTGTAGGGTTTACAATCTCTAGACAGGAGTAAGATTTTGCTGGACATAGCTGATGCACTAGAAGCAAATGAAAGCTTGATTCAAGTTGAGAATGGAGCTGATATTGCTGCCGCACAGGAGGCAGGGTATGAGAAATCACTAATATCTCGTTTGGCTCTGAAGCCTGGAAAGGTAAACAAATTCTTGACCTGAGTTTACAACTTTAATTAGAAACAATATTCTTTGGCTCTCAAAGCCATCTTCGGATGTGATCTGGATAGTGGATAAATGCATTTCCTGTTTCTGATGTGAATTATTATGTTGTTCAGATATCCAGCCTTGCAAAATCTATACGAACACTTGCAAACATGGAAGAACCCATTGGTCGTGTTTTGAAGCGAACAGAGGTCAGGAATTCTTCTGGAGTTCTGTTACTAGAATATAACATGAATGTCAATTATAATATACTGCTTTTTGTCTCTGTGACATTGAACATTTACCAATTAAAATATGACACATTTATTTATTATTATTTATAAATAAAAAAAAGTGTGATAAGCACTAAGGTGATACTGGAAATATCAGAAAGGTCTGATTCATCCTCTATATTTGTTCTATATGGTCATGCTCACTTTAACTCTTCTAATTACTGCTCTTGTATCCAGCTTGCAGATGGACTCACCTTAGAGAAAACATCAAGCCCTTTGGGTGTCCTGTTAGTTGTTTTTGAGTCTCGACCTGATGCTCTTGTTCAGGTAAAAAAGAACATTTCTTATCAAAAGCATCCCTTACTAATTTTTCAGGTAGATATTTGTCACTTTACTGATCAATTGCCATTTTCATTTATCAATGTGACACAATAGATTGCTTCATTAGCAATTCGAAGTGGGAACGGTCTACTGCTAAAAGGAGGGAAAGAAGCCAAACAGTCAAATGCAATATTGCACAAGGTCATTACTTCAGCCATCCCAGACTCCGTTGGCGACAAACTCATTGGACTTGTAACATCAAGGGAGGCGATCTCTGACCTACTCAAGGTTGGCAATTAATTTCAAATTGGAGATGGTTCTTCATTATATGATACTTTGCAACTAATTATATCCTGCCACAGCATGATGATGTGATAGATCTCGTGATTCCTAGAGGCAGCAATAAACTTGTATCTCAAATCAAGGAGTCTACTAAAATTCCTGTTCTTGGTCATTCTGGTAAGAAAAAAATCTAATACTTAAATTATATATTGTACTGTACAACTCGTGCTTTAAGTAACACTGTAATCTATGCTGCCAGATGGAGTTTGTCACGTTTATGTTGACAAATCAGCCAATATGGATATTGCAAAGCGCATTGTTGTAGATGCAAAGATAGATTATCCTGCTGCCTGTAATGCCATGGTAATATCAGCGTTTATTTCTCATGATTATAAAACTTGTCAAAATGTGACAATAACCAATCTGTTTCCCACAAATCAGACCTATTTATTGCAAAATTATCTTCAATGTATAATGTAGCATATCATGGTCTCTTAGTTTTTGTTCCATGGTTCTTTCTTAGGAAACACTTCTTGTGCACAAGGATTTGTCTATGAATGGCGGGCTCAATGAGCTTACTTTAGAACTTAAACGCCAAGGTATGCCTTTGTTTATTAGTCCTAGAAAGTCTGGACTTCGGAAACACTTTTTATTCATGTTGCATTTTCACTTACACGAGGTTTTGTGCAGGCGTTACTCTACATGGAGGGCCAAGAGCAAGTGCTTTATTAAATATTGCAGAGGTGCATTCGTTCCACCAGGAGTACAGCTCAATGGCTTGCACAGTTGAAATTGTGGATGATGTGCATGCCGCCATTGACCATATCCATAAACACGGAAGGCATGTTTTGACCTGACAAATTGCTTTTATTCTACTTTATTTACTTAATTCAGCGAGGCGGTTAAGTATATTTGATTTTAATTTATTTTCCACATTTGTACAGTTCTCATACTGAGTGCATTGTTGCGGAAGATTGCAAAGTTGCTGAAATTTTCCTGCATCAAGTTGACAGGTAACTTATAGACTTTGAGTTGTCTTTCAGTAAATGACAAATTGATACTCCTTCCTCTCCAAAACGAGTGTCCGAAAATAAGCTAGGTATGCATGAATTACTAGTAATATCCCCAAGATAAAGTTATTTAGAACTAATTGAGTTTGTTGCAACAAAGTCGTGGAGCACATAAGAAAAAGTTCAGCACTAATCAAATTATCCTTATTATGAAAAAAGTTGAAACTTATTGTGCGACGAAGTAGCATATATCAATAGCTCCCATTAGAAAAGACCCTCTAGCATCAGTGTCCCCTATCCCATAGACACCATATTCTGTTTATTTGTTAATTTCTCTTGTGCACATTGCGGCAATATGATCCGATCAGGCTCTAACCAATATAACTATTCATTAGCTCTCTAAGATGTGTCGATATTGCAATCTTGATATATTTTCTGTACTATCTATATATCAACAGCGCTGCCGTGTTCCACAATGCAAGCACGCGATTTTGTGATGGAGCACGCTTTGGCCTCGGTGCAGAGGTATGTTCATCCTCCAGAGATTCTATAGTTCAGTCCTAATCACGCATTATGCTCATATTCTTTCCCCGTTTCTTGATTCCCGGAACAGGTTGGCATAAGCACCAGCAGGATTCATGCTCGAGGCCCCGTGGGAGTGGAAGGACTTCTAACAACACGATGGTAAGCGAATTCTCAATTCTTCTTCTGTCGGGTTAGTTTTCGTTTAACACTAATAATCCCGAGAAATGCACCGTCTTTGTTGTTTACAGGGTATTGCGAGGTAGCGGGCAGGTGGTAGATGGGGATAAAGAAATCGTTTATACCCATAAAGATCTTCCCCTCCAGTCCTAGATTTTTTTTTGTTTGCTGGTTGCTGATACAGTTTCTATGTTCTGTTGTTAGTGTAATGCAACATTGGTCCTATATTATTTTTGTCTGCTTGGACCATTTTTGGAGTAGAACTTTTAGTGTAACGTATTATATATTTGAATTTGTATGGCCTATTTGAAATGCATTATATTATATATATATAGAAGTTACATAGGGCTGTGTCGGTCTTCTTTCTTTTCTCTGAATATTACTCTTTCCGTACTAAAATAAGTGTTCTGTTATTTATTTTGGGGTTAAAGTTATAGTTAATCCTCCAACTATACACTGATATCATGGTTGTAAATTAATCGCAATTATGTGTCAAGCGTGTTGGGTAGTGTTGTGCCAAACATATTGATTATGGTGCACATATACGTGTTAGGTTGTGCTAATTGTGTCGTGTCGTTTCGACATGGTCAATTTAGTTATCTTGTTAAATACGTCATTCTTGTGTTCTGAGCTCATCAACATGTCATGTTCGTGTTCAACTGTTCAACACGTTTTTTAAACGTGTTCGGGTCAAGCTGTGCAGTACACAACTAATTTTCTATACAACACATGGCTCAAGTTAACACATTAATTTGTAACGTGAGTTGAATTGATTCAGTAATGAGTGATCCTCTCACACGTTTGAGGTCAAACAATAACAGTGTGCACAGAACAAAATCATTGAAACAAACAATCCAAAATGAATATCTTCTTTGTTCCATGTATTGAGAATCTCAAATAATATGAAAGAATAATAATTAGGTAGTGAACATTTAATAAATGTATATATCAATGTGTGTGATGATGAGTGGAGAACAAGTCTTTACAAAGCTCCCCATAGAAGGTAGAGACAAGATCCATGAAAACAGGACACTTGAGGTTTCTCCAACAATAGAGAAGCTCTTCAACATCTATCAAATCCCTCATCTTCCCTTCTTCAACTATCATCTGCACCAAATAGTTCTCAAAACTCCTGCATGAATCTTCAACTTCTTCGTTGCCTGACCCCAACACAACCACTCTCTTCTCCTTCTCCTTCCCAAATCTATCAACATCAACATCAACAATGGAGGAGACCGGGAGAGCCTTGAGCTCTACGTCTCTGTCCGGACAGGGATGAGCTTTTCCGGCGGGACTCCGGCGACTACGACGGACGGTTCTTCTTATAAGGAGGGGTTTTTTGAGTTTGAGCTTGAAGGAGTGGAAGAGTTTTTTGCATGGCTTGAAAAACTTGGATTTCAAGGCACTTAATAGTTTCAATCTCATCAACTTCATTGTAACCAACAAGATGGAAATTGGGTTTTTTTTTTGCTTTGTTAAAGGAAAGAGATGCCATTTTTATAGACATTAGTTTTTTTTTTTTTTTTTGTTCATGAAAATAGTGAGTGGATGGAGATCACGTCTTAGTCTTAAAACAAAGTGGGAGACCATATATTTATACGCGTTTTTGTGCTGTTAGTCCTAATACACAACTCTCCTCTAAAAAATAAAGTCTAAACCGAACCCGATTTGATAAACTTGGGTTGTGGGTTTTAGGGCACAAGTCGGGTCAACTTTACAGGAAAATTTTACTACTACATGAAAATTTGTCTGACCGGTTCATAATTTCTTCTCGTCAAATTAGAACCTAATTATATGACATGCTAGATTTGTAATTTCGCAATATTACTGAACCAATGAGTGAATACTACTCTCTGTCTCGAAAGGAGCGTTTTGTTTTGGAAAGACATATTTATTTATGCATCATCGTGATCACGTGTACTAACAAACATAAGAGATACAAACTTATTATAATGATATTATTCACAATTAGTGCCTAACTATTGTTCCAAAAGAAGTTCATGTAAATGTCATGAATACAAGCTTAAAACTTGCCTTAAACCTAAATACTAAAGGATATTCATAAATCATCATCCCTATCAAAATCTCTCCAATCACACCTTTGATCAATGTCATGTCTTCTCCAGCCAAATCTTGCTTCACGCTTGTAATTTCTGGTGATGTGCTCGTGCAAATAGTTAAGGACACCCATAGTAACACCTCTAGCCTCGAGGCATTTTACTCTCGTCTGGATATCACTGAAGCAAAAGGATACAACCAGTGGCGGAGCCAGCCTCGGCTTGAGGGATAAGCCAATTTTTTTTCTTCTGATTTATTGATAATAAATTTAATTGTCTTAATTGTTATATGAAAATAGTGTAATTAGTCCTTTTATGCATTTTGTGACTATAATATAGTAAAAAAAAATCCAATTTAGTCTTCTAGGTTTTTCTAAATCTAATATAGACCATGAATTTTTAAATATCGACTCATTTTTGTTTGTATACTTTTGATATAACTTTGGGTCAATATTTGAAAGTTCAGTAACCATTTTAGGCCAAAAAACTCAATGATCAACGGAGTCAAAACACAAAAATACATGAATTATTTTGAGTTAAAATAAAAATTTATGCACCAAATTGGATTGGAACACACAAATTTATAGATCAAATTAGATTTTAGTGTAGTATTAATGTGTAAAAAAATAAAAAAATTCACGGGCTTTTGAAATGGAATAGCACAATTGCAAAAGCAGTTGCCAAATCTCATTCTTTTGTGAGCTTTTGGACTTTAAGTTTGAACCCTTGCCAATACTGATGACATGTTCCAAATATTTAAACGTTTGTGTTGTCTTCCTATTTGGTATAGGTTTGAGTCTCGGTTGACACTTTTATTTATAAAAGAAAATGAACCGACTAGTTTTTGAATTGGATTATTCCACACATTTTATATCGTAAATTCTGATATTAAACCGTTGTTGAAGTAGCAGATGAATTCGTTAAATTTGGACCGGTTCGTTATGTCAAAAAATTTCCAGGTCAACATAATTCATAATTTGAAACTGATACCCTACATGGACCTATGGTTTGTATCCCGGACGGATTCATCTAATTCAGGCCGGTGCGTTTTGTCAAACCTCATTCTATCAGGTTTCAACAATAGTGCATTATATAAGAATGAAACTCGAGATCTTAAGTTACGTTGGATCAGTCTTTGTCGGTTGATCAACGCATTTGATGGTCAGATCAAAAGTTTTGTTTCCTAATTAGAAATGATTCATTTTTATTTTGCTGACGTGTCATGATAAACACGAGTTAAAGCAAGGGAAGACTCTTTCGATTCGACTAGAGCAGGCAATTTTATACGAAACCCCAGGCATCCGAAACTCAATCCGAATTAGTACCAATCTGATCAGACCAAAATTTGGCTCGGATCAAATTTTTCCTACAAAAGTGCATATAGGATATGACAAATCCACATAAATCAACATATTTTACATTAAAACCTGATTCGATCTGAATCCTATAGGATTGGGTTTAGATATGTGTTTATAAATCCGAATCCAATCCGATTGCCATCTCTATGAGTAACTGCCCCCATATGACTGTGGATCTTTTGCTGAACTCATTGAATATATACTATTATATAGAAATATAACACTCATATAAATCTACAGCCATGTCATTTCAAATTAAGCATTTACATTTATTTGAAAAAAAAAAGAGAATTTTTTTTTATTTTTTATTTCCATCAATAATAATCTTCCCCTACCAAACATGACTACATAGCACATACCACTTAATAAAATATACAAGAAAGGGGAAAAAAAAAGTTAGATCACTAAACTCTTTTTCTTTTTCTTTTTTGTTGAAGTCACTTATCTAGTTTTCAGCAAAGTTAACGATGAGCCAAATCAAGCAAAAACTATGTTGACCCAATAAGTTAAAAGTTTAGAAACTAGTTAAACCTTTTTTTTTTTTAACACAAGAAAGTAGTTAAACTTTAAAGCTGACTTTTTGAAAGCATACAACTTTTCCTAAAACAAATATAACTTCCTTACTTTGATTCAAAGGTCATCACTGCCTGGGTCACACTAATTATGGTTCTCCGGCCAAATCTTGTAGCGCGTATCTTCTCTTCCTCATATGTGTAGTGATGTAGTCGTACAAGTAGTTGGTGAACTTTAGAGTAATGCCTCTACGCTTGAGAAATTTCTTTAAACCCTTTGAGTTCGGCCTAATGGACACAACATTTGAAGACAAAGTGTCAACAAGCCAATAAATATACAATTATACACTAGTTGATAAATACATACATTATACATAGGTTTGTGCCGAGCTTACCTGAATCCCCAATGCATTTGAAAATATTTATCATCATAATCTGTATCATCTAGAGGGTCATAATCCATGCCGCATTGATAATGTTCATATTCATCGTTAGAGTAAGAGTCCGTGTCAGATTCAGATTCGGCTTTGACCTCATAGCCAGAGTCAGAGTCCGAGTCAGCTTCAGCTTCGGCTGAGGCGGCTTTGGCCTCAGCTATGGACTCGGCTTCATCTTTGATGTACCTTTCCCTCAAGGATTTTAAAGAAAATTTATCGGGGGCAATTCTGATATCAAACTTCAAATATTTGCTTCCTTTACAAATAGTCAATGTCGCCGAGTAAACAGCTCTGAAAGGCATATTGAAGCCATCATCCTGAGGAATGCCAACTTCTAATGTGAAGGTTTCATCTTTCCACTCCATGGTTTCATGTTTCCACTCCCTCAACATTGTTATGGCATTTTCAGAATTTTGAATTTGAAAAGGGAAACCGTCCGCCATAGTTTCTACCTGTGCAAAGATATATTATTGATCACCAAACCATGTGTACACAAATGTTGTGATCATGAAAACATGGACAAAACATAGCTCTAAAAAAAGATGTCTGAATTCCACCTCACAGTTGGAACATAAAACTCATATCCAATGATCTAACAAACTAATGAATCCAGTTGGTTGATCATGTACAACATATACTGAAAGATGTAAATGCTGCAACATACCATGCACTCATATCCAAATGATCCATCAAACTAATGAATCCACTAGGTTGTACGCTGAACGATGCAAATGCTGCAACATAAAACTCGTACCAAATAATCTAACAAACCACGGCATACAAGTATCACGTATGCTTTCTAATAAAATAACCAAACAAATATAAGAACCAGTAATTGCATGAACTACATCCAGTGAATATTAGATATACACACACTTATAAAGGACATATCGAAAAATAAAAGCTAAATTGAGATCCTTTATCATCACCCAATGAAGCCATTGTGGCATAGAACTAAACCACTGAGACAAATAACAAAATGCTACTATCAAACTGGCCTCATGAGTTTGGTGTAATTCCTAATAATAATAATAATA
>JAYMTH010003490.1:0-10844 GCA_036897465.1 Pelargonium australe | reverse complement strand
TAAGTGATAGGGATAATATGGGGAAAATGATAATTTAATAACCTAAAAATAGAAACAATACACTCATTTTGGGACAAAAAATTTAGACAAACAAGACACTCATTTTGGGACGGAGGGAGTAATTTATTTCCAAGAGGTTAAAATGTAAAAGACTGAAAAGGGCCCTAGAATTTATTGGCGTTTTGAAGGAGTCCATTTTTGGTCTGCGAATTCACTATCCAGAACGATCCAGATCTGCTCATAATTTTCATCTCTCAATCTCTGCAATTTTCATCTTCCTTTTGAAGAATTCACCCAAAATTCATCACTATACCCAATCTACCCCCGAATTCAACCTCTACTTACGCTTTCGATCCCCGTCTTCTCCTCCAGCTCTCGCTATCGCAACACACCAGAGTCTCTCATCGCAGACCTCGAACCAGACAATCCTAGGGCTTTGTTATTCGGATTTCTGTATCGTAGAATTTTCAGTTCGGTCATGTTCTAGATTGTTCCGTAACGGAGGCGTGTTCGTGAGCTCATAGAAATGCCTGTGAAGCCGGCGCAATCGTCGTTCCGGGACCGGACTCACGAGTTTTTGAATGTAGCTGAGAAGCTGAAGAAGACAAATGTTGGATTGAAGAATAGTGGCGGTGGTGGAAGTAGCGAGAAGGCGGAGGGAGTGCGATCTGCGGTGGCGATTCAGTCGGAGTTCAACAAGAGGGCGTCGAAGATTGGTTTTGCGATTCACCAGACTTCTCAGAAATTGGCGAAGCTTGCACAATGTGAGTGATTTTGATTGGATTGATTGTTTTGTTTTGTTCTTAGTTTTGGTATTATAATCATATTGGTGCTGAAGATTCTATGTCTCTACTTTCAGCTGTTAATGATGAGTGTGGCTCGTTTTGAGCTCGGTCTGGATGATTTAAATTTGTTTTTGTTATCATTGTGACAGTTATGTTAGATTATTTGAGTGCTTAGTTTAGGTTTATACAGTGTTAATGTCGATGAAATTATAGTATGGTTTTGGAGTTGATCCGGCAGTAAAAGGTGCTGTTGATGAATGAAGATGGTGTAGTGAGTGAGATCGGTCTGGATGATTTTAGTTTGTTTTGGTTATCACTCTGACAGTTAAGTTAGCTATGCATATAGTTTTGATTGATATGATGTTAATGTCGAGTTGATCCGGCAGTACAAGGTGCTGATGATGAACGAAGATGGTGTGGTGAGTGAGCTGGGTCTGATGTTTTTACTCTGTTTTGGTTATCATTATGGCACTTATATTAGCTATCCAAGTGTTTAGTTTCAATTTGTATGATGTTAATGTCAATGAAATGATAGTGTGGTATTAGGTCGTAGAACAGAATGAAAGGTGTGATTGGAGTTAATCTCACAGTACAAGGTGCTGTTGATGAATGAAGATGGTGTAGTGAGTATTTTGTTTTGGTTATCATTGTGACAATTATGTTATAGCTAGTAAGCGTTTAGTTTAGATATATTTGGTGTTGATATTAATGAAATCATAGTGAGATTTTGGGTTGTAGAATAGATTGAAAGGTGTGATTGGAGTTGATCCAGATTCCGGCAGTACAAGGTGATGCTGATGAATGAAGATGATGTACTGAGTGAGCTTGGTCTGGATGATTGTAGTTTGTTTTGGTTATCATTGTGATGATTATGTTAGCTAGGAAGTGATTAGTTTAGATTTATGTGGTGCTGATATCGATGAAATTATAGTGAGATTTTGGGTTGTAGAATAAAATGAAAGGTGTGATTGTAGTTGATCCGGCGGTACAAAGTTTTGATGAATGAAGATGGTGTTCTAAGTGAACTTGGTTTGGATGATTTTAGTTTGTTGTGGTTATCACTATGACAATTATGTTAGCTAGTAAGTGTTTACTGTTTAGTTTAGATTTATTTGGTGTTGATATCGATGAAGTTATCGAGAGGTTTTGGGTTGTAAAATAGAATGAAAGGTGTGACTAGAGACGATCCGGCAGTGCAAGGTGTTGTTGACGAATGAAGATGGTGTGCTGAGTGAGCTTGGTATGGATGATTTTAGTTTGTTTTGGTTATCATTGTGACATTTATGTCAGTCAGTTAGTGTTCAGTTTAGATTTATTCTGTGTTGATTTTGATGAAATTATAGTGAGGTTTTGGGTTGTAGAATAGAATGAAAGGTGTGATTGGGGTTGATCCGGCAGTACAAAGTTTCAATGAATGAAGATGATGTAGTGAGTGAGCTCAGTCTGGATGATATTAGTTTATTTTGGTTATCATTGTGGCAAATATGTTAGCTATGCAAGTGTTTAATTTTGATTTATATGGTGCAATTATATTGTGGTTTTGGGTCGTAGAATAGAATGAAAGATATGATACTGCTGGTGTTTGGGGATGCAATGGAGGGAAGCCATCAAGGTGGTGTTGAGTAATGAAGACAGAGTAGAGTGTATGAGGCTAATATAGTAAAGTTTAATGCGCCAAACCCTGTAATGGCAACATTCTGAGAGTGACATTATTGGTATCTCGGTATATATGGATGGGAAATGAGTAGAATTAGTAGTAGTGGTATCAAGTATGTAGGTTGCGGTAGGCAGTAGCAATAGCATTGTGTATCATTAGGTATCCATATGGTATTGCAAGTCATTCTGAGCTGGTACGTATGTTTTTAGTCTGTTTTGATTACCACTATCACAATTCACAATTATGTTGGTTATGCAAGTGTTCAGTTTAGGATTTATACTGTGTTAATATCAATGAACTTATAGTGTGGATTAGAGTTGTAGTATGAAAGGTTTGACTGGAGTTGGCTCAGAAAAGCGAATTACTGGGGTGCAGTGCTGGGATTGATAAAAAGTGAGGATTTTGGGTGATGCCAACAAGATGGTGTTGATGAATGAAGATGGTGTAGTGATTGCTGGGGTAATCTAATTAAGTTGAATGCAGCAAATCCAGTAATGGAATTAATGTGACATCGAATCGGTACTTCAGAGGACATGGCTGGGAAATAATGTGAGTATCATTAGGTATTCCTGTGGTAGTGCTGTAATTGTTATAGCTGTAGCTGTGTTTTTTTCATCGTTGGGATTTGGGAAATGAAAAGTGATTGCAGTGGTGAGTGGCAAGTTGTACTGGTAGCATGGACTGCTCATTGGCTTTGAGGTTAAGCTTAAAATTGAGAGTTACCGGAGATGGAGAGGCAAGATGTCCAATTGATCTTATTTATTGCATGCTATATTTTTCATGATATAAAACTCGTTTTGAAGGTCAATATTATGGATCAGAGTTTGTGGTTAGCCTAATCATCCTTTCCTTTCATTTCATTACAACGTATCATACACCATGGTTCAATCCCGAGTCTACAAGAATAGCTTATATTACCTTTTTTGTTGCCACTATCTCATATGAATGTAAGATGGTATTTATGAATGTGCAATGACAAGTATGTTGCATACAATTTATTTCCTCTTATTGGCAACGTCCCAAGTAGTGCTGTTCTTTTATATGATTATTTATTCGTGAGTTTTTGATTGATATATGAGTTTAAAAAAATAATTATGGGCAATTGTATAAATCACCAGTACATAAAAGATTAAACTTATATTAAAATGTGAGATAGGTGGATTCAATGTTCGCAATATAGTATTAGAGAAATTTTGGTCATAATGGGAATGAATTATTTTGTAACAACATACTGAAGTTCAAAACTGCAGTAAGTATTTGGACCCCGAGATATTGAACTGTTATTGTTCTGTTTCACCAGTGGCAAAGAGAACGTCAGTGTTTGATGATCCAACTAGGGAGATTCAAGAGCTGACCGCAGTCATAAAGCAAGATATTACTGCTCTTAATTCAGCTGTGGTGGACCTGCAATTTGTCTGCAACTCCCAAAATGATAGCAGTAACATTTCAAGTGACACCACCACCCATTCAACCACGGTCGTGGATAATCTAAAGAACCGTTTGATGAGTACCACAAAAGAGTTTAAAGAAGTCCTAACCTTGAGAACAGAGGTATGTTATGTTGCTACAGAAGCACAACATCGCTTGCTCAACTGACTATTTTTATTTTTTGTTGTTTCATTTTCATCTCTGTGAACGTGTTATGACTTGCTTGTTGGATGCAGAATTTAAAGGTTCACGAGAACAGAAGACAATTGTTTTCTTCAAATGCTTCAAAAGATTCAACAAATCCTTTCGCCCGCCAGCGACCACTGGCTGCCAAAGCTGCATCTGGTGAACCATCTCCTCCACCTTGGGCAAATGGCTCCACATCTTCATCTCAGTTATTTCCAAGGTAAAGGATCACAATACCTTCAATTGCTTTGGACTAGTCTGTATAGCATTAAAAAATTGTATTGCTTCAAATGGTTTTCTGGTTGGAGCTCCGTTTTAAATTGCTTTGGAATCTCATGAAGAGCTGGCAATTCGTGTGTGTGTGTTCATGTCATGTTAAAGATTTACTGTGTGCTATATGGGCCCACATGAACACGACACGGCACGCTTAGTAATCATGCTCAAATTTTAAAATACGAACACAACACGTTTATGAACACATTACACAACATAGTTAACTAAATGGGTTGGATTGAGACAACACGACATGGTTAGCACGACACTCCCCGGCATGCTTGGCACAGCATGAACTCCCCAACACAATTAGATATCACAAATTTAACTTATGTAACGTAACTATGCTAACTGGCAAGGATTTTTGGGGTTCATTTACAATTATAACCCCTAAGTGGGCGTGTTTTGGGGGTTCAACACGAAACAGAACATGATTATTAAATGCATTGGGTTCTCCAATACGAACATGACACACTTACTAAATTAGCGAGTCCAAACACGCGTCTTTAACGTCGTGTCACGTGTTGAGACCCAAATTGCTAGCTGCACTCAATATCTAATTTCTTATATAGTGTTCCTGTTCCAATAGTAGCATTACTTGATTACAGACTATAGATCCGAGAGCTAAATTGCCTTATTTTTCTTCTCAGGAAGCAAACAGATGGTGAATCTCAGCCATTATTGCAGCAGCAGCAGCAATCAGCACAGCAGCAGCAGTTGGTTCCGCTACAAGACAACTACATGCAGAGCAGAGCTGAAGCTCTTCATAACGTGGAGTCAACAATTCACGAGCTAAGCAACATCTTTACACAGCTTGCAACCATGGTTTCACAACAAGGAGAGCTTGCTATCAGGTTTGTTCATATTGTTTTAATTCGTGCCAGAAATGCATGCTTAGTGATAAGTTGGGTATTAAATTATGTGTTGATATCATGTAGATTTTCAAAATTTAGTCACTATTTCAAAATTTAAAACGATCCAAGGCGGTGTACAAAGATTCAACCCTAACGAAAATGGTTTCATTAGGAAAGCCAAACCCACCCATTGGCTGGCTTGAGGGTTCATTAGATTGAACCGAAGCTTTAACTCATGAAATGGTGTTATTGATAACAGGATCGACGAAAACATGGACGATACTCTGTCAAATGTGGAAGGAGCACAAGGGCAACTCGTGAGGTACCTAAACAGCATATCATCCAATCGGTGGCTTATGATCAAGATTTTCTTTGTACTAATAGTATTCCTTATGTTTTTCTTATTTTTTGTGGCATGATTTTTTTCCATAAAAATAGAAAATAAAGGCTATTTTCCCTCTGAACAGCTCATTGTGCTTTTTCTTTATCATGCATATTCTAAATGATTTGTGTACTTTGTATGGCAAAAGGAATTAGTCTATGCGGTAGTGTTCGGATAAAACTTTTATTCTTATTTGTCATCTCTGAACATAAATTTAGTTTCAAGTGTTATCTAAATGGTTTAGTTCATGGTAGAGACAACAATTTGGGTTTTTGGTCAAGTTCATATCGGTTTTTTCCAGGCTGATATTGAGACCTGACCCACAAGATGTGGGTTGGGTTGTGGGATATACGAAGAAATTTTAAGGATTTGGCGTACTTGGGCACATTTTTTTGCATGACAAACCCGACTAAAAGATTAGCATTATCTATTTTATGTGACCTGTATGTGAAAAATGTATATAAGATTTCAGGTCTTTGTAAGTTCGGGTCTAAATTGCCAACCCTTTCTGTATGTGGTATATGGAACTAGAGCTGGTAATTTGTAAGTGAATACCTAAAACTGGATTCACATCTTGATGGTCCAAGTTGTATAAAAAATGTAAATGATCAACTTTTGGATCAAGTCATGTAAACTCATATCTTAAATGTAAAATCTTCTCGGGTTGATTTTAAATTAAGTATTTTCAACTCGTACTTGAGAAGACCCCAAATTTGACTCTGAAGTTTGAAAACTTGTATACCAATCAATCAAAGGAAATGTAAAATTCTTGTATCCTTTGTTGATGGGTTTGTACCCAATAAAAGCAGAAATTGACCCGAAAAGAAAGGTTGGTATCGTGTGGGAACAAAACTGTTGGAAGATAATGGATCAAATGAAGATAAGGACTTATTTTGCTTAATGTAGTGGTGGCTTCCTCTTTTAGAACTCTTTTGAGTTTAAATAATTATTACTAAATTAATTAAATTCATTAACCATTTTCATTTTTTTTTTTTTGAAAGTAACCATTTTCAATTTTCATGAATTTGAAAAATTGGTCAATAAATCATAGATTTGTAACAAATATGTAAAAGCCGAAAACATTTTGTGATTTCATTGTACAAAGCAACAAATATTCTATATTTATATTTGGAATTATAATTTTCTCACAATTAATCAAAGCTTAACCAACTAGAAAAAAGCTCACTCTTTACGGACTTTCCCGCGTATGCGTGCGGCGGCTAGGGTTTTGAGTTGGAACGGCGGACGGTGACGGCGTGGAGAGTAGATCGGAGACGATGAAGACGGTATTGTGTTGGAACTGTAGAGGAATTAGGGAACCCGAGTACTGCAAACGTTCTGGTGGATCTGGTTCGGACTCGTCGTCCGGCTCTGGTTTTTCTGTCGGAAACTAAGCAGTCGTGGTCGGTTGTGCAGGTGGCGCCGATGGACACGTCGATTCCGGTAACTGATGAAGAGGTCTCGACTGAGGAGATCAAGGGAAGGGCGGTCATTGTCGACGGGAAGAGGCGGAGGATATTGGGAGAAAAGAAAGGGAGGGAAGGGGCGGACCTCACGGAGAAGGTCTAGCAACCAGAGTAGGTCGAGAGGTGGGGGTAGGGTCGGGGCGGTTTTGGCCGTTCCGGCAGTGGGCCCGGGTGTGGACGGACGTTTGCGGGTTTTGTAATATTGGCAAGCTCGGGTCTCGCGTTAGGACCGGAAGTGTATGCACAATATTTGGTTTAAGCTTTCACGTTATGCACGGGGCTTCGAATTAGCGATTTAGGGGATCGACGGGTCGTCGGGTTTTAAATCTATGTCTAGTTCTAAGGGTTATTTAGCCTATAGCTTCTAACTTCTTTATGAATTGAATAAATAATTTATTATTTCCCTAAAAAAAAAAAAATGGTAGATATTGTTTTCTTATGAGGTGGACCGAATTTGGTTTGTTAAAATAGTTTAAATTACCGACTGAATACATATATGTTGATTATAATTTATATGATCCAACACTAAATCTTATGAGAGCATGTATAGAGAATCATATAATTGAGTTTTTTTTTTTTTTCTTCTTTTTTTGTTGTTGTTATTTCTGTGTTGGCAAACTAGACCTAAAACATGTATGCAGAACAGACAACAGACCCATGTTCAGACAAGGTGTCCTACAGATGTTTGAACAATGTTACGTAAATAGTAGTAATTGAAAAAGCAATTAATGGAAGTTACGTATATAGTAAGCCCCTGAGCGAGAGCTCTGACCTAAAACACTCCAAAAAGTCAACATGAAAGCAACAGAAACAGTTGGTGGTAGTTGCTCAATGCTCATCATCAGATTTTTACAATTATCATATAAACACGAGGAGCCCAAGATGTGATCCCTCCAACTTACCATCCCTAACCTCCGATTCTGTCATATATACTTTCTCTAAAAGATGTAAAATCGCAACCAAACATAGACGGCTTTAGCTTTAGCTTTAGCTTTACTCCTACTCCATGGAACGTACCCATAAAATATAACATGCACTAATCAAATAATAATAAACCTACTGCAAGTGTCTTCATCATTCAGTTGTGTCCTAGAAAAATCTCTCTATATCCACCATAAAAAAGTTCTCTTCAATTTGTTCTGGTGAGCTTTGATTCTTGTAATAATTTATCGATGATCACTCGGGAAAAAATGATGGATTATAGAGGGATCAAGCTCCCTAAATCGCTCGTCGCAGTTGTTTTCTTCTTTTTCGCGTTCTTCGCGCTCTTGTACACCGAAAGGATGAGCTCAGTCTCTTACGGCTCCATTTTCAAGCCTTCCTCTTGTTCCAACAAACGTGTTGTTGCAAAACCTAGTAAGTGTCATGAGTGTTGCTTAGCTGTCCGCTATTTAATCATGTTTTGTTCCAAGTGTTTTGGATTTTGACGGCGTCGTTGTCGGCGGACAGGTGGGAAATTTGTGGAAAAGGAAGATTCTGATAAGATAGATGATAGGTTCGATTTCGACCCCGAAGAGTGCAGTGTGGCCAAAGGGAAGTGGGTTTTTAACCGTTCGATGAAGCCGTTGTACTCCGACAGAAGCTGTCCGTATCTTGACCGGCAAGTTTCTTGCGTGAAGAATGGGCGGCCGGATTCTGGTTACCGGCACTGGGAATGGCAGCCGGAGGACTGTACCTTGCCGAGGTTGGTGGTTACGAAGTTTATACATATATAGTATTGAATATTAATTTTATGTTTATATATATTTGTAATGATTGTAGTGCAATTTTTGTACATAGATTTGATGCAGAAACTGCACTGAATAAGATTCGGGGAAAGAGGGTGATGTTTGTGGGAGATTCACTGCAGAGAGGGCAGTGGCAATCTTTGGTGTGCATGGTGGAATGGGTTATATCGGAAGACAACAAGTCCATGATACGAGGTCGTTCTCACAATGTCTTCTCGGCAAAGGTACATAATATTTGGTGTAACGTCCCGAGCTTTGGTCGAATGAGTAGTTTTATTCACACAAATTCACTTGAACGGATAAATGTGTATTTTAATGCGATGACAAACTATCATTAACTTGATTTAGATTTTTTGTTATATATATATATATTCAACTATTGACCTGGCATTTGAACAAATGTTAAGTTAAAGTGTCGTATTTTTGTTCTAAAGTTTACTAATTTATCTTTAATATTTATTGAAAACCAAACAAAAATACGAGGAAGAAAATATATAACACCACTTTATTATGGAATTAATTCTTTCATTTATTTCAGGAATACAATGCAACGATTGAATTCTATTGGGCTCCATTTCTGGTGGAGTCAAACTCTGATGAACCAATACTAGGAAATCCAAGGGAGAGGATATTGAAAGTGGATTCAGTTTGGAAACATGCTGAATACTGGGTGGGAGTGGACATACTTGTCTTCAACACTTATGTTTGGTGGACTACAGGATTCCCAATCAACTCACTGTAAGTTATCAATTCATTTTAGATATAAAAATCTTTCATGTTTCCACCAAATTTGATCGATGAACTTATGATATAATAAGCTCTAATGGCGAGAACCACTTTCGGTCAATATTTGAAAATTTATTGATTATTTTAGGTTTTAAGCAAATTCATGGTCCAAATTGAGCAAACACACGAAAGGTGGGGATCTATTTTGGCTTAATTTTTTTTAAAGAACGGGCCGAAACACGACAGTTTAAGAACCAAATTGAGACTTTTACCTTTTATTATTATTATATAGTAATATCTATTTTTGTTGAAACTATATAATTGAATTGTTACTTCAGATGGGGTTCTTATGCAAATGGCAAAGAAGGCTACGAAGAATTGGATGCGCACATTGCTTACAGATTAGGATTGAAGAGTTGGGCCAACTGGATCGATTCATATATAGATCCCAACAAAACTCGTGTTTTCTTCACCACCATGTCCCCTACTCACATGAGGTCATAATTCTCTTCACATTCAACAAAACTATATCACATGAATCATTTTGTGTAACCAAACTCGTATTCAATGTTTTTTTTTTTTTTGGTGGGTGTGTGTGTGTGAACAGAAGTGTGGATTGGGGCCACGAGGGCGGGATAAAATGTTTCAACGAGACGAGGCCGGCGAAGAAGAAATTTTGGGGAACTGGTTCGGACAAAAAGATCATGAAAGCTGTGGTGGAGGTAGTGAAGAAAATGAAAGTCCCTGTAACATTTTTAAACATAACACAAATATCTGAAATGCGAGTGGATGCGCATACATCGGTATACACGGAAACGGGAGGCAAATTGTTGACGGACGAGCAAAAAGCCGATCCACTGCACAATGCAGATTGCATACATTGGTGCTTACCCGGAGTTCCTGATACCTGGAATCATATCTTTTATGCTCACTTGTAGCTCAATTGAAAACAAACAAATTTGTTTCGGACAAGGAAAAAAAAAAAGTTGTATATTATGTCACATTTAGAACGATGTTGTTGAAAAATTGAAAATGTTAGAATTGGAAGAAAAATTGTTTATAATTTTTTGGCCCAATTCGTTTTGTCGTTACTATTTCTAAACGTTACTTCTCGTACTCAAACTTTAATTTGATACCCAATTCGATAGTTACTTTTACTTTAAACTCACAGTAAAGCGGTAGAAATTGGCTCCATTGACTAAAAAATCAACAAAAATGTTATATCAAAACGAAACATCTGATATCATATGAGGTTAAATGAAAAAAATTAAGTACTCCCTCCGTACCAAAATGAGTGTCTTGTTTCCATTTTTTGCAAAAATTAAGAATTACAAGATAATTTAGTGTGTTTTCAAAATTA
>JAYMTH010003489.1:0-10845 GCA_036897465.1 Pelargonium australe | reverse complement strand
ATTGTATACAGAAAGCAGAGGAGTGGGGCCGCCTCCTGCTCACGTGTAATGATTAAATAATCCCGGGATTCGCAGCCATTGCCGAAGAACCACCACCGATCTCATCTTTCAAAACTCAAATTTTGCTCTTGACTCTCAGTCAAATGTTCCTCAACAAATATTCTTCCGATATCTTCTCTTCTTCTTCTTCTTCTTCTTCTTCGTCTTCTCGCATTGCTGCATTGCTCAATTCCCCTATTTCTACATCTTCATTCTTCTAAAACTTTCAGGTTTCTGCTCTCTGCTACCCACATTATTCTTCCATCTTCTTCTTTGGTAGGGTTTTTCGGATGGCATTTTCGTGAAACGCTCCTTCCCTGGCCACACTCATGGCTGCGACTTCCAGAGGTTTCCAGACTCACTTTGATTTGAAGCTCCGCGAACTCCACAGTAGCAATGTGCTGAAGCAGCAGCTGCGACGGAGGAGAGTGAGAATCGCCGCTGCTGATCGAGTCGGGGCGGGTTGTCGAATCACCTGCTGCTGCTCCGACTCTGTGGTTCCGATTCGGGGAGCTTCTCCGCGGAAGACTGTGGAGAAGGTCGAGGAATGGCGCAAGAGGAGCCCTCGCCGTGCTAGAGTTCAGGCTACTCCTGCGATGCCCTTTCCTTCTCCTCAGTATGTCTCTCTCGCTGTTGATGCTACTGGATTTTATGTGTGTACTGCGTCTGGTTTTTCACTTTTTATTTAGCTTTGATTTATTTGTTCTTTATTGAAATGCTGGATGAATTGATCTGCTGAATTTAGTAAAAATGTCTAGAACTCTCGGCTCAAAATGCTTTAGTTACTGTGTTAGCAATGAGCAGTGGCACTTTTAATCATTCATATGGAAATAGTACTGGGCTAGAAATTGGCTTCATCGAAGCTGAGATCTATGGATACTGTATTGTATTTTTCTAAGTGATGAAATATATTTGGAGCTAAGAGCAGCTGCTGCAAATGAACATAGTGATAATTTAAATTGGTGAAAACAATTCAGTTTTGTAAATTAGTTTGGTAGTTTCTCTTGTGTGAAATCAATTGATGGTCATCCGAGACTGAGTTAGCTGATGCGCAAGTGTGAATTGGTTCCCCGAGAGGTTTTGATGTCACTTAAACAGTTACCATTATTATTATTATAACCAAATATGATATGACTATACTCTCACTAAGTGGTGGTGCTCACCTGATTGCAATTTGTGAACTTAGCTCCCAGAATTATGAGTACTTTTTAGGATATTGCTAGAGCAACCTACTTTGGTAGTGTTTGGATATGAATTTTTTGTTAGGAGTGGGAATCAAGAATAAGAATGGGAATGAGATTCTCATGGTTCATGTTTGGATTAAGTATTGGTCATGAGAATTGCTCTGGAATGGGAATCTCTTTTCTATTCCCATTTCAAAAAATTTAAATCTAAACTCTACCTTGCAATATAAGAAAGATGAATAATTACCGTTTTGTGCTTTTTGAGGGTTCTCTACTACCTGTATAAAATTGCATTTTCCAGCATGTTGTTCAGGCTTCTTTGAATCTACTAGGTAGACAGAATACTTTCAAATAAATAACTGAACCGTATTTGGCCACTACAAAATGTGATCTTCACTAAGTTTATCATTTTGCCTAACATTGTGATTGATACAGATCCCGTTTTGCTTCCAAACAAGAAAAGTTCTATCCTCGCTGTACCCCTACACCTTCTGGTCCACAGTCCCGTGATACTCCACCAAAAAGAGGTAATTGGTGTTACCTTAGTGTATATGTTGGTAAATACATCTTGGTCTAGATGATGTTAAATTGCAGATCTGGTATCAAATACTATCAGTTCAAGCATTAGATTATCTGTATTGGCAATGCATCATTCCTAATTCTATGTTTACTGGTTCTCAAGATACCGGTATTGCAAATGAGAAGGACTGGGGCATCAACCTATTAAATGAACATGTTAATGAATCTGGTACAAATGAAGATGGCAGTACCTGGTATCGAGAAAGTGGGGAGAACCTGGGCGAAAATGGATACAGATGTAGATGGGCAAGGATGGGTGGCCAATACCATGATGGTTCCTCAGAATGGAAAGAAACGGTATAAATCTTTCATCTCATTTAATTTTTTAAAGTAAAAGTATTGCTGATATTGGTGTGAGTAAGCTTGGACAGATTTGTTGTAAACTGAATTATCTATTTGAGCAATTACTCTCTAACATTCTGCTAGCCCTATATGACTGTGTAGAAGTGATATCCTGAAATGTTTTTCCTAACTAGATTATAAATATGAAAAAAAGGTTTGAGTTTGTGGAATTTTTGCATAATCTCTGAAAGGCGGATAGCTGAGTTTTATTATGCGCGTAATTTACCTCTCTAGAATATTTATATCTACTTTAGCTGTTGAGTCATGAAATCTTTCCATTGGTAAGTGCTTGTATATGTAACATATGCAGTAGAACATGTAAGGTGAATGGTGATACATGACATCTTTTTTGAAGATGTATTTTGCATAAAAGTGATTATCTAAAATATAATTCAAATATTGCATTCTTCAATCTTCAATTTCCGGGTTGGTTGTTTATACATGTTCTTCCCCTTCAGATTTCAATTCAAAAGGCTTTTTATCCTAATATACTGTTGGGACATTTGAACCTTTTTATGATTCTAATCACTGTTGTAAAATGTTCCTACATTGACATTGTTCTCATAACACCAATAAGGATCATCCCAGGTGAATGTATTAATTGGATTTGTTGATCTCATTGACAGTGGTGGGAGAAGAGTGACTGGACTGGCTACAAAGAGTTAGGTATATTACACCTCATCTACTAGATGTTGTGATCAGTATGGACCATTTAATATAATTTTTTGATTTATGAAAAATCATGTTAAATCTTCAATCTTTGTAACGAATCTGGCTGTAATTATTATTCATTGATCTTGCAAACTGAGAATTTTCCTGATCTTGATTTTTCTATTCTCATATAGTTTTCTTGACTTCTTGCACTGGTTTCATGCTTGTACAAAATGAGTAATGTTTTGGTACTACCACATAAACATACAACTAAGGATATCCAAGTATAGATAAAAAATATTGTAGGTAAATAAAATTCTACCATTGCTTTTGTCAAAAATATACCTCATACTATAAAACAGTTTTTGGGTCGTTAAAGATTTCATGGAATTCAGAAAGCTTGATGTGATCATGGAAGCCCCGGGGATAACATTAGAAAGGGGTGACTTCAAAACAGAAGCTCCTACACTTGTCATTTTGCTTTATATGAATTAACAGATGAATATAATTTCTCTCCACAGTTATATTGTTATGATCTCTCTATAGCTTCTATTCAATCAATAAGTTATACCTCTTGATGAAGAAAAAGGGCTTTTAAAACTTAGAAAAGAATAGAATGATGGATAGAAATAATTTAAAAAATTGTTTTGGTTTATGTACTTGTTTTAATGTGTAGGTTTTTGTTGTTGGAGTTTTACTAGGAATGATTTAAGATGGATATCTTGTGATAAAGTTGGGTGTCGTACGCAACATGAATGATCTATTTCCTGTTTAAATTTATCAATATGCACAACACAATATATGTTTCCACTCAGTTATGTGGTACTTTTAACACAATGCATATTCTCATTAGTTCAAGTTAATAGGTGTGGAAAAATCTGGAAGAAATGCTGAAGGGGATTCATGGTGGGAAACTTGGAATGAAGTGCTTCATCAAGATGATTGGAGGTCCTAATTTCATAATTATAGACTTGATAACTGTTGATACTTGATAGCTTATTTTCTTTTTCGCAAACGTATATTAAACCATCATTATTATGAATTGCAGTAATCTAGCAAGGATAGAAAGGAGTGCGCAGAAACAAGCAAAATCTGGCACTGAGAATGCTGGATGGCATGAGAAATGGTAAGCTAATTTCATTCCTTCAAAGATTGTATTCACTTCCAAAATATGTGAGCAACAAGGGAGTAACTATTTTACGTTGACAATATGTTCATTTTCTATGCAGGTGGGAGAAGTATGATGCTAAAGGATGGACCGAGAAAGGGGCACACAAATATGGTAGACTGAATGAACAGTCATGGTGGGAGAAGTGGGGAGAGCACTATGATGGAAGAGGATCTGTTCTCAAATGGTTTTCTTTTACCCCCTTTCAAATTAATCTGAGTAAAATTTTGCTTTGTGGATTGTTTTGTAAACGAGAAAAACAAACAAAAAAATTCTGGATTGATCTTTTGGTGTAATATAGTATTTTTTTAAAATGCTATATTACACACGTTGAGAGTTGCACTAATATTCCTTTTCTTACTCCTCAGGACAGATAAATGGGCTGAGACTGAACTTGGAACAAAATGGGGAGACAAATGGGAAGAGAAATTTTTTGCTGGCATAGGTTCACGTCAAGGGGAGACATGGCATGTATCTCCCAGTGGCGAACGTATGATACATCCTTCTATTAGTTAAGAAAATGTTTCATTTACCCTTCATTTTCTACTGTGGTTAATATATTCTTTGTTCTCATATGGCCATTTTACATTTCTCATGTAATTAATCATGAACCATCATATTAGGAGTTTGTCTTGCCACAACCAGCTATCTTATATTCATATTAGTACATCTTGCAACTCCAAACAGAAACTTCAAATTTGTACCGCCCTATATGGCTACAGTACTAAGATCCATGATAAAATTCCCCTCAAGATCCCGTAACTAAATCCTTTATTCAGCAAATTTCTGCATACATGCATGTGATTTGCTTTTCAACTAGCGCATATCTTGTTTAACCGTATTGATACTCTGATATGCCGTCCTGGTTTTACTTTTAGCAGTTAAAGAGGTATGAAATTACTAAGAACTTGTCTTTTCTCATGATCAGGATGGTCAAGGACATGGGGAGAAGAGCATTTTGGAAATGGGTAATGAAAATCAAGTTCCATAACTCTTTCAGATTAGTAATTTTTTTAAATTTTATTCTATTTCAAAATAGAATTCCATGCCAAGAGGGAAGTTTTTAGCTTTACTTGCTGATATGGATGGATAGGACTATCTTTTGTGTACAAGTCTTTTTCTATTGTATACTAGACTACAAACCCGTTTTCCTTTATATCTTTTGCAGTAAAGTGCACAAATATGGGAAGAGTACAACAGGTGAAAGCTGGGATATTGTCGTGGATGAAGAAACCTACTACGAGTATGTTTTGCTAATTTACCTTAACTGGTTATATAACGAGTTAAAATCAGGGTTCCACTGAAACTATCAATTCAAACAAAAATTTGATGTGGCGTCATGTTTGTATTTCAGGGCTGAACCTCATTATGGGTGGGCGGATGTTGTGGGTGATTCAAGCCAGTTGCTATCTATCAAACCTCTGGACAGACCACCCGGTGTCTTCCCAAATATGGACTTCGGGTCATCCTTATCACCTCCAGATGTTGACGACGACCCTTCAGGATTGCCTCCCCCTTCACAATAAAGAGTTGCTTTTGAGGCTGCTCCATATTTTGCTTTAGATGGTTTAAAATATTATTGGAACTCAATTAGATTTGTTGGAACTTTTGTAACAGAATATTGTGATTTACTGTTCAATTGATTCATTCTTTCGATTTAGGAAGAGCTTCTGAAGTTAAAAGTGCTGAAGATTATATAATCATCGGTGCGAATATTAACCCCCAAAAAATATTGAAAGGAGCAATCAGTAAAACAGATGATTGTAATACAATATACAAACTGCTGATTGTGTATTTGATTCAAAATTTAATGCAATATGTACGGCAGGTAACGAAGCAATAAGATGCATATTCAAAATCAAGCAATTGTATATTGCAATTGCTTCTCATATTTGAGCATGTCATTCAATTACTTAAATATTACTGCGTTAAAACAAAATTACTTAAATATTACCATTTCATAATGAATAGATGACACTAAAATTTTAACCATCCACACCTTATGAATTTGTTGAAGTAGAGCGATATACAATTGAAAAGACTACTCTATCAATCCGACCCTGCCTGCCTCCACTGTGCTCACTCAGAGTGTGCCAATAACCGGTCGATCATCACCACTTTCCAGCCCAACACTCGCCCAAACTAGTGCTTCTCGGACCGCCCATCCCTGACCTCCCAAACCACCAGTCTCGCCCCCTGACCTGCCTCTAACCAAGCTCTCTAGCTGCTCCAACCAATCAACCCATTGACAGACCTTCCATGCTCAAATATGAGAAGCAATTGCAATTTGCACCTATTTTGTTGCAGGCGCATAAATACCCTCAAGTTCTCGTAAGGAATGCCACATGCATTAGCGCTCACAAATAGAGCCCCATTCAAAGAAAAATTTACCCTACTGACCCAAGACATTCCTGTGTTGCAGAAAACCCTAGTTTTCAAAACCCTTGTTGGAACCGAACTTCACTCTGAGTAAGGCTTATATCACATATACCCATACTCTTGTACAAGGATCTTGCCTGAATGAAACTCAAAACCAGCTCCAGCTGAACTCAGCTCAGTCTGCGTGGGACTGGGTAACAAAAAAAAGAAAAAAAAAGCTAGTCTATCTTTCTGCCCCAGAGGTTTTATATACAATAAGAACCAGAATAAACAACTGCTAACAGATTTTCGGTAGAGCTGGTTATGCGAAATAATTTATTGGAAAAAATGGTCATCATCAATTAGGTCAATGCCTCTTTGTTTAGTCTGATAGCATCTCCTCTAACTCCGGCTCCTCAGGGGAGGAGGTGACTGCATCGTAGTCCAAACCTGTTACATTGATTGAAGCTGTGTCCCGAAGGCTGATTTGGTCTTCATCATCATCCTGATCACCCATTTCTGGCTCATCCTCCACATCCCCATCTTCTACTTCAACATTTCTTGTCGGATTATTATCCTTGCCAATTTTTCTAGGCCCAGAATTACTCCTTTTCTTTGCCTCAGAATCTTCGCAAATGCATGTAGATGGATTCTCGTGAAACTCACCTCTTCCTGGCCTCACCTCATTTGGCTCTCCCATAAAGCCTCTTTGGTAACTACGGACTTTAGATGCATATTCTTCTGCCGTCATGTTAGCTTGGTTTAAGGACAGCCGATATAGTTTCTTTGCATTTGGGCGAATTGTAGGTTTGTGGCCAAAATATCTCCTGCCACAGACTTGACAAGTTACTTGGCAATCACAAGCAAATGGGTAATGAATCAAAGAATGTAAGGATTTCATACCTCCGTCCAGCTAATATTTTAGCCATATTGCCATTGTTATTTGTCACAAATACATCACTTTCATCACAGACAATGAAGTCAAGCGCAGCCATTCTAGAAGAAAATGAAGCAAATGGCTCCAATTCTTCCTTGCTTGCTAAGGTATCTTTTGAATATAGATTCGGGAAGAGAGCTTTTAGGGGCGCCAACGTCTCTTCTCCTCCATAAACATCGCCAGATGCCACATAGATGCTAACATCTTCGCCATATCCTAATGCTCTCAGCATCAGACCAACTTCTTTTGGAGTGAGCGGGCATCTTCCTTGCCTCCTTGCCTTTTCAGGATTGCTCAACTGCCGATCAATACAATAAAAAATTCAAATTTCATATGCTATATACTACCCTTGTAAGGCATATGTCAAACTTAATAGGTATCTTTCAGTAGCATTTGTTCTAAAATATTGAACCTGCAGCAGCTGTTCCAAAATGGTAATACTTTACCACCATATCAAGACAGTTATTATTATTATTATGGTTGTTGTTGTTGTTATTTTATTTTTAAATTTGGTATCCCAATCCTATATGAACAGTGACTAACTGGCATGATTTTATGAGCTATAAGACATACATGTAAAGTTTTCCACCTCCTTCGTATTGCACCTAATTCTTCCCTTTCTTTGTCCCCGCCACCATAATAGCATCCCGAGAAAGCAAGCATATCAGGTTCAAATCTGTAACAGTAACCCCAACATTAAGAAGTTATACATAGCGTTCCCTATAATACCAGCTTGAATGTAAAGATAAATGTTTGGACATAATAATGCAAGGAATAGATATTTTATGTCTATGCGCCCTAAACACCCTATCATCAGATATAAAATATCTACTTGTACAATAATGTTGATATTTTAAACTTTTGAATGGTTACAGGCTTACAGCATGATAGATATGCTCAATCATACAGGCCAAAACTTCACATGTGTGTGCAAATGTGTGTCTGATGGTGCATATGCACACAATGGACGTCCATTAGCACATGTAAGTATTGTGCACAACAAACCTAGCAAATATATGCATTCACGTGTGTTTGCACCATTAAGTCAAAACAAACATATAAGAAGGCAAAAAATGCTTCGATAAAATTACATCAGTAAAGTAGATAATCAATTAATGAGACTACCTCAAGTGCAAGGCAATAAAGTGCTTGCTTCTCATCCTCATTCGATCAACAAGCTTTCTACCCATCTCGAGTATATGATCCGTAAACTTTAAAGCATGATAATTAACTCTACATCTCAACTTTTGCAAATCTGTATCTAACTTATTTGCAAGTCTGTAGTCAAATTTCCCAAGCTGAACAGCCTGTCACAAAATAGCACCATCATGCTTGGGATTTTTGGATATATATTCGAGGACAAATAACGCCATGCTGAACGACTTATCTACAAAATAGGTTACTTCTACAACATATTGATCAATCACAAATGCCCACTTGAAAATTTTCAAGCTAGGGACCAAACAAAGGGAAGAACATGTTTTGAATTGAAAATAACACAGGGCAAAAGAAAAGAACTCTATTATATCAGTCTATATCTTAGAGTTTAATTGGCTCAAAGCTCCTCAAAGACAATGTAATTTATATCAGTCTATATCTTATCAAACTCCTTCAGAGACTACATCATTTGCTTTATCACTTTGGGTATTCATCATAATATCCACAACATATCACTCTGAAGACAGATTTTAAATGGATTTTTTTGAGTTAATTAAAAAGTTAAATTCATTTGATGTGCGCAATGTTATAACAAATGACCCTATAGGCATATGATTACAATGACAATAGAGTGCTATTGTGGGCATGTGTCTGTGTGTATAGCTCTATTAAGATTACGTCGTTACGCGTGGGAAACATCAAGCAATAAAATATAACCAGGGACTAGGTACATAAAATAAATAATTATAGAACTACAATTATTTCAGCTTCAATCTCTTGGGTTTGTAAAAGCAATCTATACAATAGTAATAGCATTGAAAACTTACATGCCTTTTCTGTAGCACTGGTAAAACCCGAGTTTGATAGCATCTTTCACTACACTTTCTTGGAACACGCATACTAACTGGATTCCAAGTTTTCCCTTTCTTTTTTGGTAGCTCCTTTATTATTTTAACATCTTTTGATAGAAATGATATAAACCAATCTACATCAAAGATCTCTGAGAAGTTACTGCACAGATTAGGAACTGTCAATAGTTACGATACGAAATGAATACAGGCTCAGAATTCACTTCTAATATTTGAAAAGATAGATGTCATAACGGAAGAATCCAAATAGTTAACAAAAGTGGTGAAGTCTATGTTCTTTCCATGACTAACCTAGCATCCTTCCAAAATGACGCCTGATCAAGCTTTGGAACAACAAGTGTAGCATTCAAAATACGAGCAGCAACAACAGCGTCTGTTATCTGCCAATGATAGAAGCTAATCAGCATTGAGAAATAACATCCTCAGTTATTCTGCAATAGAAAAGCAGCTCAACAAGAATACAATGGACTGAAAAGATATATCAGAATGATGATAAGCAGGATAAATATGTGCCGCTTAATTACAGTGGAAGCTCTTGTACTCTTTGGACCATTATCTACCTCAAAAGGGCTTTGGTGATCATTTTGATATCTTGCCACATACATAGGCAATTTTACGTAAACTTTGGGCTAAGCAGCGAGCTATGCACAACAGTCTGCTCCACTATTCAGAAGATTAGAGAAAAAATATGGTTGCCAAGCAATCATACGCGCATAGTAGAGTCTGTAAGGAATCTTAACCATAAGAGATAGCTAAGACAGGGTCTCTAGAACAACATAAGGGGATCTGGCAGTGAGCACTCTGTCCTTGAATTAATGAAAAGAATCTCCCCTAAATGTGAGTCATGAGGTATTAGTATTGTTTATTAGACAAATAATTTCCTTACCTGTTCTCTTTAGGACTTCAATACTAGTTAATGTTGTTTGTTCAACATGTCGAGTGCTTTCATGACCTCCCATATTGACACAATGAATATAATAACTAAACCCATTAAGAGTCCCTGCTATGATAATTAGTGAAATACAGCCTTATTGGTAAGGAACTAAAACATGGCTTAGGTAATAACGTTTCTTGTAGTTAATGTATTTTACATACAAGTCCAGAAAATTACCCCAGTTCTTTGTTGGTTCAGCCCCCCACTGGTTACAATCACCAAGTAGCGATTAGGTTGTGTAACAGCTGCAGCTTCTGCCATATGAAGCAACACAGTTAAAATCAAAACTAGATTTCCCTAGCGAAACCAAATGAAAAGGTAAATGTACAATCTGAAGTGAACATTAAACGCTACAGAGCTCTTAGCTTCAATGGGACAAATTAAACAGAGACTATCAACATCAGATCTATGAATTGTAAATTTAATAGAATCTATTTGTAATAAATAAACAAAAAAACGCACTTGCAAACTTATTGCTAGCATTGCTGCAACCATGGTAAAATTTGGCATTCCTCGAGCTCCATATATCATGCTTTGGCTTCGCTCCTCCGCCTACCTAATGCTCAAAAACCAGAAACCTCCATTAGAAGAACCAAAGATCCAAAAAGAAGATAATGAAAAGAGAC
>JAYMTH010003488.1:0-10846 GCA_036897465.1 Pelargonium australe | reverse complement strand
CTACTCTTGTACTTTTATTTTCGATTTCGGGTTAGTAATAAAAGTTACCGCGTGCTTATAAAAATAAATAAATATTAAGTTTCCTTAAAAAAAAATACAAAATCTTTATTTTATGTGGACATTTTAACTAAACATCGATTGATAAAAAATAAAATAAAAAACTCTATGAACACTAAAGTAGAAAACCAAACAAGACATAAATTGAGACATTATTGTGCAATTGTTCATGTGTTGCAGTCAATATCGGATGTGGACTGGAGTCCCATGTTTACAACATACAACACATTATTTTAATGAAAATCACTTTATTTTCCTTTTGTGGTCGATGAAGACGTGGTTGTCTTTATTCTTTACTCCCACAAAATAGGTACCATATTTTGTGTGGCGATGGATCATTTGCGTGTAGAAAATTTTGGAAAATTACGTGCCCCACCTTAACACATTTTAGTTTTGTATACTTTGAACTATTAAAATTAACTATTGACTACTCTGAACGATGTCAAACATTTTTCCGTCCATTTTTCATCTAAATCTCCATCCAATGTGTTAAAATGACCAAAATACCCTTCTACATAAAAAAAATAAACAAGAACCAAACAGACCCTTAACTTTAAATAATAAAAAAATAAAATAAAAACTAAAAAATGAAGAACAGTTCTGCAACTCCGGCGTCTTCTCCGGCGACGCTGCAACTCCGATCACCGTGCTCGCCAGATCTCCACCATATCTCATCCTCTCTCTCCAGATCGACACCAACGACCCATGGAGTAGGACGAGCTCCTGCCATCATCGACGCTGGAGCATGGAGCACGGAGCAGGACGAGCTCCTGCCATGGACGACGTCTCCAGCAAGCTCCATATCCAGCGCTCCAGAAATCGAACCCAGTTGCAGATCTATGGACCCCATCGTCGTCATTGTCCATCATTGAGCTTCTCCGTTTGCACCGCCTCCACGACGACGACATGGTTGAAGCTCAGACGAGACCACATTCGCCGTCGACCGTCATTCGGATCTCGAGCTTCCATCGCCGTCGAGATCTCGAACCCATATCTGGAACCCAGATCGCCGGTGTGGGTCCGTGGCGTCGCCGTTGGCAGATCTGGACCTCCTCCTCTCCGGCAGACGTCCTCCTCTGCCGACCCTTCTCTCCGACGACCATCGATCTCGGCCACAACGGAGAAGATGAACAGTCTTAGTATGCTTCAATAAAAAATTAGGTGAAAATTATATGGGGTTTTTGAATTTTTTTTTGGGTTTTGACAAAATTTGTGAAATTATGAAAAGGGCCAAATAATAAACTCGAATTTTAGCGGATTTGTGATGAATCCGGCGATTTTATGGTGTTTCGGTGACTTTTTTATGAATCCGGCAACTATTTGATTTTTCTGGTGGGTCTATGAGTTTTCCGGCAAGATTTGAATTTACCGGCGAACCAATGATTTTTCCGGCGACTCATTGATGAAGAAGAAGTGTACAATGAAGGGTAATTTTGGAATTTAAAAAAAAATTGGTCATGTGCTTGACAAATGCCTTAATTATTGGAATATTCCGTTAACTTTAACGGAAATTTTGGACGGAAAGATGTTCGGCATAGTTCAGGGTAGCTAATAGTTAGTTTCAATAGTTCAGGGTATTCATGGTTAAAAGCTGTTAAGGTGGAGATAGGTATGTGTAATTTTCCCCAGAAAATTAAACACAAATAATGTGAATTTTGTGATTTCGTTTAGATAATTGATATTTATCTCACATTTTGTATTATTTTTTTTATACAAAGTAATATAGTGAGATACGTGGAAAACTAAATAGATTCTCTCAACTATTTAAAATTAAGGTTATGAAATGGCAAGTAAACGTAAGTACTCCATCACTCTTGAATGAATATTTGGAACATAACTCACTTTAGAAATTTTGCATTTTTAAAGTGAGATAAATATCACACGAATGGTATTAAGGACAAAGACAATAGTATTGTGCAGTAGGCAATGACCTACTCCACTTCTTCAAATCGTTAAGGAATAGTTATGAAAAATATTTTAATTTTGCGTCTCATTATACATGACTAATTTTTTTTCTTACTTAAATAATTACCGTATGTTTTTCATCTGTTTGTCAAAGGATATATTTGATAGGCAATAATGTGATGTAATTGAATGTTAATTCCAATAATTTTATTCATTTTTTTTTATGTTTGGTAGAAGTAGGAATAGTTGAGAAATTCATCCTCTAAGTAATTTTTTAACATGAGGAATGTTCATTTCAGATTATGGTGGATGAAAATTTTAGTGTAAATTTACTAGAATGTCATTATCTATAATTATATATTTCATTTCACACACAAACATCATTTCAAAATTATACTTTTTTTTCATTTAATAAGTGATATAAAAAATACAAAAATGATACAATGACATTTAAAAATACAAAAATGATACAATCACATTTAAAAACTAAATTAAATTATGGTTATTCATTTAAAAACTACGGTTATTCATTTAAATTAAAGGGTAAAATGGTTTGAGCCCTTTTGGACTTAGCCAAAATTTTAGAGTTGGCCCCTAATTAAGGTTTTTGTCATTTTAGAACCTTGGACTTATCAAAATTTGTATCTTAGTCCAAGCAACCTTCTACAACCAGTTTCAACTGACACGTCATCGACACCGTCCACGTCATCCTTCCACGCGTGCATGGGTCGCCACATCAGACTTCTCTCCTAAGTCCAAAAAAATTTGACCAATTCGTAGCACCTCCATTGCCACCGTCTGTATCAGTCCACTGTGAACAAAAACACCTCCACACATGCAACCGAACGACAATCACGCCCACGCCTTTCTCTGATCATGTCCTCGAATGGACTCAACCCCGATTTCGAACTCGCCCGGAATGCCAACCGGGTCGACACAGAACAAGCAAAAGAACGGAAGGCTAAAACCCGACACAATCGCCGGAATAGCCGTCGTTGACTTGGCCGGGATCTCCGTCCTCGCGCTGGTCATTCTCAACACCACAGACCCAGCAACTGCTGCTCGAAACGGACACGAAACCAGATCCAATAATGGAATCGACAAAAGCCCACCGCCGCCGCGGCGTGGTCGTGCCTGAAGGTTCATGGAGAAGAGTTCTCAGAGACCAGTCAACGTGCAACCACTATCAACCATCATCACCGGCGGGATATGGCAGCCACGGCAATGCTCCTCGAATTCTCCACCTGATCTTCTTCTCCTCTCGTCGGCGTCGCCCTCCTCCGATCCGGCGTCTACTTAGACCTGCTAATCGGAAGCGAAGACGAAGAAGACGACGTCATAGATCCGACGTCACCTTAGACCTCCTCCGATCCGGCGTCGTCTTATGATGGATGTTGATCAGGTAGAGGTTGAAGGAGATGGGCATCATCGCGAAGACGAAGAGGGCTTGTTTTGGGTCAATTGAAGCTACTGCTAAATGGTTTCAAGACGTCGACGTTTGGGGTTTCTGAAACAAACAAAAAAATGAAACGCGGCGTTTCAGTTTTATAAGGGTAAGGGTGATGTGGCGAGCTATGCACGCATGGAAGGGTGATGTGGACATTGTCAATGACGTGTCAGTTGGAACGGGCTATAAAAGGTCGTTTGGACTAAAATACAAAATTTAATAAGTCCAGGGTTTTAAAATGGCAAAACCCCTAATTAGGGGCCAACTCTAAAATTTTGGCAAGTCCAAGGGGTCTTAAGCCATTTTACCCCCACAACAACAACAACAACAACAACGACTGTTATATTTTAATTAACATATTTGAAAAGAATAATGAATTTCAAAAAATAGAATAGAAATGAGGTTCGTATTTGAGCAACATTAGAATACAAAAGATCACACAATTCAAACATGAATAAAAATGTCACACATTCTCATTTTTAATAAAAATTAGAAAGTTCAAAATTATCTACAACTCATCTATCTTGCTCCATTCAATAGTCTCATAGCAAGAGTTGACAATTTGAATACAAGCTCACATTCACTCAAAGTTGAAACCTGTTCATATTTTTTCACATTCTCCATTAATTTTCAGCCAGCAAAACACAAAATTCACACCGAAACCCTTTCGGATCAGTTCAATTCTCATTTCAAAACCCGAATTGTCAATTCTACTCTACTCCAGCATTCCAACTAACTTTGATCTTCAACAAAGAACATTGATTACAAGAGACATATGCCCAACCCAGCCAACATGTTATCATGGAACTTTCTGTATTGTCTTTCAATGGAATGTCTCTGTATCCACAAGAGTTGCTCACAAATAAAACCCCCAATTTGTACATATTCAAAGACATGTTGCTCATAAGATCTCTAAGACTAACAGTATATAAATATCTTGTTTTTCCTTCTCACAAAAACAAGTTGGAATAGTAAAAATAAACACATCCATCAACCATAACACCACCATTATATGAAAACTTTCCATAATTCTAGGCAAGAATTGCGAAATTCAATGAACTTTCCTAAATCCTAATCACTGGGAAAAACATGCCGAAGAAATGCAAAAGTTGAACTGAAATAATTCATGAAATTAGATAAGAGTCAAAATTTGAAGATACATACTAGTAAACAAATGTATAAAGTTTCAGAACAAAAGTAAAGCATTACGGGTTTGGGGTTCAGGCTGAGTCACCAACATTATGAGTTTAGGGTCCATCCCAGCGGGATGTAAAGAACAACTTAATTTTCTACTACAGATCCTAGCTTACTCTCATGCTCTCTCAAGCAGCAAAACATGTCTTACTACTCTTCTAAATGTTATTTTTCGGTTTAGAGCAGATAGTAATATCCAAGTGCTATAAACACCAAAACCACCAAAATGGCAGGAGCAGCCCATACCCAATAATTGGTCGACTTCTTCCGCTTCAATATGACCTTGGGAAGGGTTTCCGGTCCTTTTCCTCGAGGCCTGTGTCTGACTTTAGTGTTGTCCTTCACTTTTGCAGAAACTGGAGCTTCAACGCTTGCCTCGACCTTCTCTGGTTCTGCAGGGTCTCCAACCATTTCAGCCGGCTCTTCAGAATTTGAGTCGGGTGCTGGTGCAGATGCAGCTGCTTTCTTTTTCAATTTCTTTTCAAGAACCTGAAATAAATTGAAACATATTGTCAAATTTTTACCCCAAATAAAATAGTAAACAGAATAAATTTTATGTTAAAAAAACTTCAGGTAAATAATTTCCTTATTCTTCTTTTCAGCCTCCTTTTGAGCTCTAATAGCAGCTTTCGCAGCAGCCTTCTCAGCCAACTTCTTCTTCCTTTCCATAGCCTGCTTAGCTTTTGCAATCTCCTCTTCCCTTATCATCTCCTTTGACTTTGGTACATCAACTTCATTCTTGACAGAACCCTTTGTGCTTTCTAACCCATAGATCTCTTCATCTTCCAAGTCTTCATGTTTCGAAGCGGTTTTTGAATCTGCTGGTTTACTATATTCTTTTGGTGTCTTCTGGGTGGGGAGAATATCTTGTTGAGCAGCAGGTTTGGGATCTTCCTTTGGTCGTTTCACATTAGCTTTTGCCACTGTCTCTGTTTCAGGGGCTTTCGGTGCCTCTGCTACAACCAATGGCTTCTCATCTGGGTTCCGCATTCGTCCATCCCTACTTAATTGCCGATTGTCCAAAGATGCCAATAACCTTTTCTCATAATCATCCCTAAAAGCCTTGTTTTTGCACCAACTGGACATAAACTTCTCAACCTAATAACAAATGAAATAACAAAATCAAGGTAAATTATTAAAGTGCATATATAATATAACAGCAGTGTGAAAAGGCTTGACAAAAGATGACCTAATAAAACAGACCTCGGCATGTGCTAGTTCCTCAAGAGTCTGAATATCTTTCTTGTAGCATAGATCTTTGACTTTAGCTAGCAGAGTTCGGCTCTGGTAGAAGTCGGTATTCTGAGAACAGGATATAATGAAGAAAAGTTACAGCTGATCATACATATACAGTAGATATGATTGTCACCAAGAAAGCATCAAGTATTCAAGTATGTAAAAACAACTTATCTATCCTGTAGAATGTTGAACACAAATATAATAAAAACAAATTAATAAGATCATTACTGTTTAGCTAGTCTCACCATTCTTTTGCATATAAAGATATTGTGAATCACAGCCCACTAGATAACGATCTATTATAAGTTAAAATAAATGGTCCAAACAAGGATCTCAGGGGTGACTAAGAAAGACGGAGAAGAGGTCTGTATCATCAAAATCCAGTCGGTGGAAGTAGCATAAAAGTCCACTTCACTTTTATTTAAGGATCAGGCCTTGGGTTAGTTTCTCTTAACCAAACACCTGAAAGCCATTAAACTAATGTCACTTTTATGGTTGGAGCATTGGGTTGTACTGGGAAAATTACAAAATCAGAACCAGTGTGACATTTCTAAATAAAATTAATTAACACAACCAGGATTGACATAACTGGAGCTAAACAGCTGAAGTTAATGACTACAATATCAGAGGTCAATTACAAGATTCCTCCACAAAAAAAATCTTTCATTCTTGCTTTCAGGGAATCCTATTATTTTACTATTTGTGGCAAAATAAATAGTGTTGCATTCCCAGTGACTGGCCCGTTCATGAACAAATGTTAACATATTAGCTTAGAATAATGGTTTAGTGGTTCTGGATGTCAAACTCAAAAGATGTGGCTGATGTCTACATACAAATATTTCCTATTTGTAAATACATAGATAAATATCTATCATTTTATTTAAATCATTATTGGACAATGAAAAGTAAGGGGATGAATTAATTCCAATTATCAACCAACTCTTTAAAATAAAATGTGATCAACTGGACTTTATTTTATTCTTAGTTGCAGAAGCAGAATGAATGAAATTACTAAGCCTCCCATTAACTGCAACGACAACTACAAAGAAGCTATTTTCATTGGCTCCCTACCAAGACAAAGCCCATTGAAACCATGAGATTCTATAATCCAGACTAAGACAAAGGATGAGTCAAGAGTCCATCACTAGATATCTGTTTGGACAATGAAATCAGCTCAAGAAAAAAATCTAGAATAATCATGTGGAATTAAGTATAATGAATTGCACAATGAAATGAGTACAAGAAAACTCTATCCACGTATTCTCATTCGGACTTTCATCCTTGCAACCTTTGTGACAAAAACATGGGTATGCATTCTAATTAAATATTTTGCTACAAAGATTTAATTCTGAATCCACAATCAGCATGCTTTAATCAAAATAACCTCCCACTTTCTTCTTCGGTAATTTAATTTTCCTAATATTAGTTACTTTTCCCATCTCATACATTTTGTATCTATATCTAATAGGCGAAATGTGCACTACCATAGAAAAATATAATAAAATGGGGCAGAAACAAAAGAAACTATGTCTGACCTAATGGATGACCAAGGCAGTGAATGATGACAATGAAAGCCTGAGCACCCTAGTATGGAGTAATTCAACTAATACAAGCCAGAGAATTCAGATATTCCTACCAGCTAATGGCACGAAACTGAATCACAATTCTTTATTAGAAAACAGTGATAGAGAGGAGATTTATTGTGACAGCAATAATTGAAAGCAAAGTGACATACCCCTTCATCACGCAGTTTTCTCAGTTCTTGGATGGTTTGATATGCTTCTTCCCTCTTCTCGGTGGTAATTGTCAGTTCATCCTGAATAGCTTTAATTTCATCATCTACTGCCTTCTTTGCTTCATCAAGAGCCTTAATTTTGGCACTAATAGCTTGTTGCTCCTTTTTTACTCCATTCAGATCAACACTGATAAGCTACAATAACACAAATTTGCAAATTATTATAATCCAAAGAACGATGGGAAATGAACATTCCATCATTTTGATGAAACACAAGTTACATGAAACACAAGTGTAAGTTTCGATTCTCTTACTTTGACCTTGTCTTGAAGGTCTTCTTTCGGACCCAATGACTCCTGAATCTTTGTTCTTGTGGCAGCATTAGCAATAACCTTTTCCCTTGTCCCCTCAAGTTGCTTGATTTCTTTAAGGATTTGCTTCTCCTCAGATAGAGGAATGCTCTCATGTTGCATATGGTACTTTAAGCTGTATATCTGTATTCATGAACACCCAATAATATAAAAGAGTAGAAAGTGAAAAGGATCAAGACACTGCGGCACTAATGAATTGATAAACACAATGTCCATACAAAGTTAGCAGCTAAAACATACCATATCATTGAGCTCTTCTTCGGATGAGCATATCATGCCCCCTCGTCCGCTGTAGTTATTGTTGCGCATCTGGCCCAAAGCCTGCTGAAGAGGTCCCATTTCCTTTCTCTTACCATCCGCAGCCTCCTTATACTGCTTGCTCTCACTGGTCAGTTCTTTCAATTTATGTATCAATTCTGCTCGTTCAGACTGCGAAAGAGAAAGGCATTACAACCAATGAAGGAGAAAATTAAAGGTGTAGTGTTAACCCAAATCTGCTCACCCTAGTAATTTATGTAGAGACTATTAAAGAATCTTGTATCAGTTCATTACAAACAAATGCAACACAGTACTATATTGCATCCTATTGAAAACATTCCTGGACAAAGATATATAAATGTCCAACTCTCAAAGCATTATTAACTATCAGACTTGACAGCTCAACTAAGGAACATATAGTATGCATTGCTAGTTCTGCCTACTTTGCAGTCACAAGCAAAGTGATGAAGTGTGATATCGGTTCAACTAAAATAACTATACAAGACAATACCTTCTTCGCCCTTATTTCGTCAGTGAGCTGAGACCGACGGTGACCCCTTCTATTCATCTCCTTCTCAGCTAGGTCAATTCGGGATTTGATTTTGGGATCATCATATGGCCGATACCTGACAAAATAAAAGGAGTGGGTCTTCTTAGGCGCAGGCCATTCATCAGCCACATTCGTTGGGCCAGTGGTGTCAGGAGCATTATCCACTTCTGCTTTCACAAGGTCATCTCCATTTGAACCAAACTTGATCGGTTCATGTTCCATTTTCTTGCGCATTTTTGGTTCCAGTGAATCCATTCTGTGCCGGTACTTGGACCACCTCAGGTACCACAACCTCAACACCCATGGTTCCTACAAACATATAATTAAATATACATACACTGCAAATAAATCCTGAAATATAACCCTAATAATGAATCACAAAATTAAGCACATTTAGTGAGAAATTAAGAACCCCACCAATCAAAACCCTTTTGTTCTGAAACCTGCCATTGAAATTGAGCAAAAATTTCACAAGCACACAGTCATAGAACAAGATCAAAGCAACAGAACAAAAATCAAAATTTAAAAGACTGACCAACACAGATCCTTAAAACAAAAAGGCTCATACAAACAAATCAATACAATCAGAAGCTAAATATAGAACATGAGCAACCAAAACACCTCACCCATGACTCAAACAGCTAAACAAGAAGAACCCAGATGTAAAAACAATCAAGCACAATTAAAAATATCTAATTAATCAAAATCCCAAAATAGGATACAACATAAACAAATCAAAATTCTGGAAAAATAAGAAAATTTAACAGTTTGATTCATTTCAATCTACATCATTCAACAACAAACAATATCCTCTCAAAGATCAAGTCTTCAAAGAAGACAATCCAGGCATGCAAAGCAAAAAAAAAAAAGCACAGAAATCACGTACAAAATTAGCCATTACCCAGAACGATCTAGACCGAAACGGATCGACCCAGATCAAGAGATTAAGAACAAAACAGCAAGAAGAAAAAAATGGAGATGGGAGATGAGATTGATACCAGGAACAGAGAGAAATGGAAGCAGAGATGTTCAAGAGAAGACCCCTTTTTGACGAAAAGGGTCTCCAATTCTCTGAGTTTATAGGCACGAAAGAGGAAGAAAACTCCCAGAAATTTAGATCTCTGTTTCACTCTCAGAGAATAAACACAACAGCTCTACGCTCTCTCTCTTATTTCTGTTGAGAAAAACAGATTTATCTTTTTAAAATTCAAAACTCATTGATAAATTATTATTTTTGAAAAATAAAAACATTTTTTTTTTCAATTTATATCATAGGGTTACTGAGCAGTTCCGCACACTCGTGGTTGACATCTTTAAGAGTATATTTGTCTTTTAACATTAAACTAACGGTGAAAATAAAATGTAAGTTTATGAGGGCTAGATGTCATGGTCAATAGTTTATAGGGGCTAAGTGTTTTAAGTCAATAATACGTAGCGGCTATCTGTAATTAACCCCAAATAAAACTTTCATCTCTCCCCATGGATGTGTCAGGCAGAGATCAAATGCAAGCGTTCTTCCTACTCACACAACATGTGTTGCCAACTGCGCCATCAGTATTGAGTAAAAAAAATACTTAAAAGAAACAAAAAATTCTTACTATTTCATAAATAAAAAGATGCTTACTACTTATTTGTTATGTTTTAATTGTTTTATCAAAATTCTTCATGAACATTTAAATTGGTTTGTTTTTGTGAGTTAAATTATATGTTTTTATTCAATGAATATCAAGTGAATACATATTTGGAATAAAATAATTTGAAAACATAGAGAAAGTAAGTTACGTTATCAATTACATAGAGAAATAAGGTTTGAATATAGCTTACCGGAATAAATTGGCCGAGTACTATGAATATCATTTTATATGTAATACCATATTTTTGAATGAACCAAATACATTTCTATAGTATGTATGAGAATATCAGGATTTGAATTTTGTGTGTAATACCATATATTATTACATCACTAGTTTATACTAGTTTATACACCCGTGCGATGCACGGGTATTTTTAGCAAATTTAATAATTAATAAATTTTAACAAACACGTTTAATTAATGAATAGTTTTGTATAATAAATCAAAATAATTGTAA
>JAYMTH010003487.1:0-10846 GCA_036897465.1 Pelargonium australe | reverse complement strand
TTAAAGAGAAAGTTTGGGTTAGTTCGACATTGGTTGGGGGGGAAGGCTTACCTAGTGCCCTCGGCTTGGTAGACTGTGTAACACCCACCTTCAAAGAGGTTTTACTTGTTTTGATCCGGTTAGGATCTGGTGTCTTGGGAAGGATTCCATTATGATTTCTTTAGCATCGTTGCTCTACCGTTTTTTTGTTTTTTAGTTTGGGTTGTAGTAGGTCGTTTTGTTGAATTTCTTTCTGTTTTTGTTTAGTTTGTTTTGTTTTGTTCTCTCATGGTGTATCGTTATAGTCCCCATGAAATAATACTTCTTATTTCCATTAAAAAAAAGAAAAACAGTTTATCTCAATCTTGCGACCTTTACATATATTTGGATCAGATGAACCAACCAAAACAATGCCTTTGTCAATCATGAAGTCATTGTAAACAAATTGGAAAATAAATACAAAAAATTATATTTGTGTTGAATTGAAAATATATGAACACAACCTCGACGATCCAGCTCAGTTCATCAAACTGGTATTGGGTCACTCTCAGCTCACATGACGAACCCATCTAATACTGTAACAAAAACACAGCCACTTACCCAAAACACAAGCAGCACTGCACATTTTTCATACAAAACCCACATAATTATATATAGGTGAACTGAATAACCTAATAGTTTAGCAATGAGTACTTTACTCTCAAAACAATCTTCCCTTTCTCCACACCCAGCTTTCCACCCGTAACCAACCAATGACCTGGAGGATCTTGCGGCCCTTTGCACATCTCAGACATGTCAACTAACTTCAGCAACTTGTTGCTCGCAGCGTTGCCTCGTGAACCTGTGCCTGAGTCCGCGTTTGTAGTACTTCCGGTGGCAATCACCTTCTTTGACTTGTCGTTTGGGTTATGATCCCACAAAGATCTTCGAACTGTGCAGCCTGGTAGCCTAGAATATAGAAGCTTCATGTACAAGACATTTCTTGACCCAAAATCCCACACTCCAAGCTGAGCTCCAGTGACAACATAGACTCCAGATAGGTCGCCGATGAAGGTCTCGGGATTCTCAATTGGTGCAGTGCTCACGTGAGAGAAGTTCTTCCATTTCACTGGCTCGAACCATCGGCTATCTTGCTCCTCAGGTCCCTGCCACTTGGGGGCTCCAATGGCAACGTGAGTGTCCCAATATGGATGAAGGATCTTTGGGAGAGAAGCCAAATGTTGAACATGAATACTAAGACGATTCTGCTTGGGTCCTTCTAGACATAACCTCAAGCCAGTTACAGGCTTACGCCCAACTGAAACCTGCGTCCACATTAAGCCAAAATAGTAAGTGGCATAAAAAAAGTCTGGGCACCTAAGATCATATGAATGTTTCTTCACTAAGTTCTGTACCGATGGCCATATGCAATATATACAAAAAGAAAAAAGAATACACTGTAAGACAACATTAAAAAGACAGTACTTAAGAGTTCAAGTATGGGTGGTAGTATAGTATAACGAGTTACTAAGGGTGATACATTTTACACAACCAAATGCTATCTAAATAGAAGAGTTAATGAGCGTAAAACTGATAAAAGAACACTTCTTTCATGTCAAACCCGCACCCCTTGTGGGTGGGGTTAGTGCTAGGCACTCTCTATGCCAATGCAGAAATAAGCAGGGACTTTAAGAGAAAGCAGTGAAGGAACTGAAGATAGAACTTCAAATGCAGTAAAAGATCATAAACTTTAAGACTCTCAGATTGACACTGCTAGCAACAAGATGACTATTCTGGCACTTCCAGCAAAAGAAAATGACATCTACTTGGTTAATTAAACCCAGCTGATGATCTTCTGATCTATTATGGACTGGGGGGGTATTTGAGTAAGTATAGCAGGCTTTCAAGACTAATGTCAAAGATTTCCATTTCTAGGATTATAACCCCAAAGACATTCTTTTAGGCATAACTCATCAACCTAATGTTAATAACCATGCTACACACCTTTCACGGGCGAAAATCTCCATACAGGATATGGAACTACTACACAAATTCTACATAAAAATCAAATGGTTGTACCTGCTCTTGGCTGACATAAAGCTTTTGCCCCATTATACTGAATTGTAGAGATGGGCATACAGGTTCTTTCTTTTGGAAACCAGGAATATTGTCCTGTAAAGGAGCCCATACATGAGGAACCTGAAACTCTAGGAAATATCTAAGCTCCTCAACCTGAGGTTTGTCTGCACAAAGTTACCCAGAAAGAATTACAAAGTCCAAAGTTAGAAGCAATATTCTAATATTGTTAATATAAGATGGAAAAAGAAAAAACATTCCAGCTCGCATGTGATGTAGTTAAAGTGCTCTCACATTCAAGATATAGACTGATAGCACGAGTCAGGTGCTCCCTTCCAGTTACTCCATCTAGAAGATCTGTGATTGGGAAGAAAGTCATCGCAATGACATCGGGAGAAGACCTAACAGTTCTTGCCCATTGAGTGTGTCTTTGTTCAAGATCATCTCCTCCCCTTCTCCGAAAAATAACTGTAACATCCTGTGCAAAATAGGACATAATGAGTTAAAGCTTCAAGCTTCAACACCTCAGCAAACAATAAGTACATACAAACTACGAATAGTAAAACAGGGTTCAATAGCAATGCCGTACGTACATTAGCTGAAATTCTGTATACCTCTTTGCCAGTAGGATATGTAGCACTAGTTGGCTGAGGGTATACTCCTTGGCTATTAAATAAATGAGGATCCACACCCTGCAAAAGTCAAATATAAAATTATCTGAAATTTAAATGAAAATGAAGTCACTGTGGTCAAGAAGTCAAAAGAAAGAAAAAAAAAGAAAGATATAGATATCAGAAGACATATAGCAGAACTAACCTTATCCTTGACTTTCATTTGACCTGAACTTGTTAGACTTTCAGTGTCAGAGAACCTCTGGTTTCCAACATCCTGAATATAGGTTTTGATTTCCATGGTTGATAAAGGCGATGACTGATGTTGTCTAACGTAAATCACATCTTTACCGCCAATAGTTACAGATGTGATGATATGTGTACCAAAATTTTCAATAAAGCTGTCAAAAACAACAAAAATTAGTTGCAATAGGATATTTGGAGGATATCTCATCACCATGCTTCTTTCAATAATTTGAATATCCATACCTCGCCAGTGCTGGTGGATCCCAAGAAGTCGGGACTGCCCGCTTGACTTTTTCTTGCAACACCAATGGTGAATTTTTTAGCTGAACCTTGGCAAGAGGAATATAATAGCCATCCGCAGAAAGGGTCTTGGTGGATGAAGCATCGATATCCTTTGAGCCAGTAAAGCTAAACGCAGAATTAAAGCTACCAAGAGGAAAGCCTCCACATAAATTAGCCTTTTGATTAAAATATTCCACCATCTGCATCCATTATTATGAGAAGCATATTAGAACAATGTAGTGCCAAAAAGCATAGGAAACATTGATGCTCAAGTTCACACACACAAACTAACTATGAAGTACAGACAAAAAGTATACAATATTTGGGGAACTTCTTTTCCATAAATGAATGGAATGATTCCAAGATGATAAATCAAGTCACATAACTTTCATATGATGAAAACTGACTAGTGTGTCCCACAAACCTAGATGCACAATACTATCACTATGGGATCAAATAAACCAAACAAATAAGGTAACTTGGCTGATATCGAACTAGACTAAAGTCAACCTTAAGCAAAGTACAATTATACCATTCCTAGTTCAGGAACTGTATAGGATAGAAGTGCCAATTAATGATTGTGACAGAGTCTCAAAACCACAGAAATTCCACTTAACGTCAAATTCCTTATAGTATCTCCTACCTAGAGTTCAATTATCAGGCTATGGCTGAAAAATGTCTGCCATAAGCCCATACCAATCAAAAAAATTAGCCAAATCCCATGCTGGTGAAGCTTGATTTCAAGGGTACAAAAATTTCCAATTAAAGACTCATTTGGACTTTGGAGTAATCATTCTTCTTTACTCTGGAAGAGAAACATATTAACGAAGGTTCAAATTAATTGCAGTTCACATTATACCATGACAACATTCTCCATAATCACAACATAGTTAAGGAATTTTAAGCTAAAGTCAATTCTAAAACCCCTAAACCTCAAAAGTGAATCCACTAAATTACATAGTAGCAAAGGCTGCATCCACAAAACTGAATATTTTCCAATCCTTTTCACACATAAAATTGGAAAGAAAAAAAAAATGCATACCTCATTAAAAGTGCAAACACCAGAGCTCTGGTGGCCAATGGTCTCCTGAGAGCTCTTGATGTCCCTGGAAACATTGGGCACAGCTAAATCATCATACAACCGGAGATCCCTGGTGCGATCTTCATCAACCTCCACGACCCTAGACCCGGCCACTCCCTTACAGTACAGCAACCTCGTATCGAAGTTGACATCAAAACCCCTGCCTAATGCCTGTACAGAGTTTATAGCTGTGTGCATGGCTGCCACATTTTCCCCCATTTTTCATCACTAGGAGAGCTCAATCACCCATCGGAGCCGGACCAAGTCTAATAACACGCAAAACCCATCGTTGAAACCCAGAACCGGAAAGGCGGCACTTTTGTCCTTACCCGAGAGGGCTTCGAGATGAATTAATGAAGAAATAAACACAGAAATGATCAAAAACCCATATCTCTATTGCCAAATTAGGTTGACCCAGATGAACTTTGAAGGAGGAGATTCAAATTTCAAACCCAGAAAACGAAGAGATTGCTATTCACGTAGCTTGCTCTGAATCTTCTCCGGATCTTTAATCGACGAACCAGAAGGAACTGCCCAGAATCAAACCTCTATCTCAACACAACAAAAATCTGCGAGCCTTCAAATCTCTCTCTCTCTCTCTCTCTTTGGACTGTGAACTTTTCTACTGTCTTGCAAGTTACGACGAACACATCTGTCGTCCAGAGAGAGAGGGCATTGACTCCTCTGTTTCTCTCTCTTATTTTTCTTGATTTCACAGCGCGTACGGTCGCTTGACATTTTGACTATCACCGTTGATCAGCAGCACGTGCAACTCTGACTTTAATCCAACGGTGCTAAATCAATAGGCGATGCGGTTCTTGGTACTCTCTGTTTAATTCGTAATTATTATTGCTTTTACTAAAAATGAGATAATTAATGGTATTTTAGCTCAGCTCGAGCTTCTTCTTCGTTGAAAAATATATTTATTTATTAAAAAGGAAAGGAAAATAAAAAACTGGTCGTCGATTGAGACAAGGCTTAGTGGAATTCAAAGGTGGCCGTTGAAAAACTGCGATGAAATGTAATTAACTAATTATGGTGACAAAGCAACGTAATTAACTAATGATGATATGCATGATGTTCATGGCCAATTGTAAATAATAATTATGTCTACTGACATTAATCAATCGGTAATTTTGGATGGTAAAATTGCTCGTAAATGCCGTTTCGAGCTTCTTTTGTTGACCAACTATAAGAGGAAAGTTCACACAATTGCATAATCCACAATTTTGTCAACGTTCAATGGAGTTGGTAGCAATGTTTCACACCCACCTATGTGAATAGGATTCAACTACCCCATAATAAATCATCAAGATTTTGTGTAACACAAACTCGTGACGATATTACACAATATTGAACCTCCTTCGAACTTCGAATTCATTCACGGTCCATCAAACGACCCACGACCTAATTTCAAAATCAAATACACACATCCAGATGCAACGTTTTTAGATTTCTACATTTTCTCAGTCAATCAGAATCCGGTAGAAGAAAAGATAGCTTCACCCAAATTTCTCAAATATGAACTCAATGTGACAGTATATTCAGTAAATCAGAGTACTGTAAATAGATATCAGTCCAAGGTGTGATTTTTTTTTTTCTTCTTAAAGATGATAGACACTTGTATGAACATAAATGTGCCTCCTTTACATTAGGGGTCAACTACACAAAGTCAATATTCCTCAATTTCCTCCTTATTTTTTGGCCAAACAAGTTTCTGAAACAACACCTCTTTTCAACATTTTTCAAGGATCCTTTGCATTAGTAATATCATTGTTGTCTACTATATGTCATGCCAATTTCCTTTGAGTTGTTGATACAAAAAAAATTACCCGCTCATTGTGAATGCCTGGATCTCTTGGCAGCAAAAAGTTGCCGGAGGAAAGCAAACTTCCCTCTCGCGCGTGCGGATAACTCGTTAATGGTCCGATTACTTGTTGTCGCTGCCTCGTTGGTGTCAGGTTCAGATAAGGATGGCGAAGGCGGGGCTAGAGTGAAGAGAAATGCATTGAGCATGCGAACAATCTGGCTGAAGCTGGGCCTCATATTAGGGTCCTCGACCCAACATGACTGTATAATGAACGCAAGATCTGGGGATATATCCTCCGGCATACTGGGCCTCTCTTGCTGAATTAACAACAGATTGCCCGTTAGTAAATAAAATATGTTTTTGTAGAATTCTTCTAGAATATAAAAAACACCATGAAGTTTTTCACTACTGCGGGAAACAACGATTACATGTAACAACACCACATTGTGGAAAACAAGAGTTACAGTGCATGGCAAACCTTATTCTCAGTCAAGAATCGAGAGTATTACAATGTAGAGAGTACACAAATAAATGAAAAAATGCATGCTACACTTTAAGAAGTATTTCAAAGGGTTGCAATTTTAGCTGATGAAAGGCCTTGATAGGCTCAGGAGAGGTGGGAGTTCATGCCCCGACTGCAAGACCTACTGGTCGTAAGAAATGCACCATTTTGTTAAGTAAACTATATTAGGGAATGCATGCCTAATCACTAAAGTCACTAGCCCAAGTAATCTGGCAAGAAGACTGTTAAAATCTACCAACCAATGTATCCAATTTTGGTTTAAAATTCAGAGGCAAAGAAACTATTATTCCCAAGTCTACCCCTTGAGGCGATAAAGTGATATTAGATAACATATCACGTGCATCATCATTGAAATGACTACGGCTCGTGGTTTTCCTATTATATATACCTGGGGAGGTTATTGAGCAGTTTGATGAAATATTAATTGTTGGTATATATTTCAGTAGCATAGCCATATGTTATCTCACCGTGACCATGGATAGCAAAACCATTATAATGCAGAAATGCATATAAACGAGGGCACAAATAAATAACTTTGGTACCTTGAAAGCTGCAGCATATGCAGCTTGCAAATTGGACATGCCTTCAAATGGCATACGGTTGGTCAATAACTCCCAAAGTACAATTCCAAAGCTGTAAACGTCAACCTTGTTGTTGTAATGTTTCTTTTCTCCCTGACGCAATGTTACAGTGCTGTATAACTGCATAGGCACTTTTAGATAGTTCATAAAGGAGACTGGCATTTGAAAGGAAAGATTGAGCAAGTTGATAAGCCAAAGAACCATATCAGTATGGCAGATTTGTAATATAAACTAATGGTTTCAACCTAGCCTTTCAGTAGCACAACTTGACAAAACCTAATGCTTGTACAAGTTGACATCCACGAGGGGGTTAGATTGTTGAGGAAAAAGATATTAGGTTTAATGATCCCTTAGCAACACAAGTAATAAATGGAATACACATTCAGTTGATTCTTCCCATTGAAACAAACCTTTTAAAGTACCAACTGAAGGATAGACCTTCATCACCAAGGTTAGAATTTAGACATACGTAGACTCGTAGGAGAATGCTAGGATAAAAGATTTCGCATATGATGTTTTCTAGAACCAATTCTTTCACTCAACTAGTGACTTCATCTTGATAAACAAAATCCTCTGGTTATAAACTCATTAGACTACCAAAATTATTAATTAGGCAGAGTTATTTACACAGTGTGCTTGAAATATTAAGCATAAGTTATTAGATAGACGAGATACTTTATTGTCACATTTCTACTCAAACAGAAGTTGCATCTGCAAGAAACGAAAACCAAACACAATTTACAAACCTCAGGAGCCATCCAGCGGTATGTCCCGGTTTCTGCAGTCATCATCTCAGTCACTGTTTCTTCTCTGGCAAGACCAAAATCAGCTAGCTTGACAGACTTCTGATTTGCCGTAAGCAATAAATTGTCTGCATTATAGAATTTGACACATGTAACTAATTAGCAAGGAAAAACATCTAGTCACACATCAGTGCAAATTTTTCCAAAGTAAAATTTCAGCTACACTGTCTGAGGTCAACATTATCAACATCAATCCACCACAGTAAATAAGCAGTAATCTAGGTACGCATTGTACGGCCATCTTAAATACATAAATAAGTCTTCTTTTTCTTTTGCTTTTGCTTTTGCTTTTGAATTCTTCCTTCTCTATGTTTTAACTGTAGCTGGAAATGATCTATTGAAAAGTGAAAACAGCATTTAATACCCAACATAACATTTGCACTCGTGAAAAGAGTAGCCCAAAATAACCTTTATAAGTAACAGCAGCCAATAGTCACTTGTGATAAATCAATAAATATACTCATATTGAAGAGCAGTGAGATCAGCCAATACGGTACCAGGTTTTAGATCTCTATGTATAATCCCATTGGCATGTAGACAATCCATGGCTCGAGCAATGTCAAGGGCAAAACTCAATGCAGCATGAAGATCTAATGGTTTGGGGCGAATGCTAACTAAGTACTTCCGGAGTGACATCCCCGGTAAGAGTTCTGTGACTATCACCATTAAAGGACTCTTGCAAGCTCCAATAAACTACAAACACAAGATGCACAATATGATCAGTAAAGTAAACATGGAAAAAAATTTAAGATATATTTTGGAAAGCAAACATGAAACGCAAATAGCAGAACAAATAAATGTACATATACACATCCCATAAATAGATTAGTAAAATCATAACAGGAAACTCGCAAAAAATAATTGAACCGTTATTTTACCTTCACAAGATTATCATGTTTAACTCGAGACATCATATTAACTTCACGGGCAAAACGGCTCTCAAGTGAGGATCTTTCATCTGACGTGCTTCCACGATGGAGAACCTTGATAGCAACAATTCGATTGCCATACCTGGAAAACGATTAGACTATGCCTATGTGACGAGGACACCAATGCCAAACTAGTTTTTTCAAGCACTTGGTCCACAGGCACAAGTGTACAATTCGTTTGACAACATTGAAAGTATAACTAATTTACAAGAGAAAATACTTTAGTCGATCAGCATTCAAAGACTAAAATTTTGTACAAGTACATATTATGAATGTACAAGCCTTGATGTTATATATGTAAGATACTATATCATACCACATTAAGCACGAAAAATCCCAAAACTTGAACCTGGATAACTACACCAGGTTCCAAGTTCCAGAAACATAATACAGTATCCTCTATCACAAACTTGGTATCCACATCATATGTTTGTTTAATGAAAAGCTACAACTACAACAAATCTCAAACATCCTGAATACAACAATTCTTTCATGACAGGAAAATTTCACCAAGGCAAAAGCAAAACCAAGTACAACGGATAATCTAGTAAGTTCAAAAAAAACAAACAAAACATATTTTAATTACTATTTAAAAATTATTCACTGCAACTTTCAAGAGCATCTTTACACTACATGTTTGATAATACTCCAATATAAAATTTCTATACAGTATACACTGACCTTCCTTCATAAACTTTCCCATGAGCTCCCTCACCAATTTTGGACCCAATGAATAGTAATTTAGGGTCTACCAGCAGATTCTCGTCAATGGTGAGCTCCGGGGATGTAATGGATCCATTCCGCGAGTCCGATTTGGATTCTGCCTCAGCGGCCCTGCAAGTAACCACATGTTCTCCATCTCCTCCACCTCCTCTGTTACCGTTGCTGCTGCAACTCATGTCGCAACCTCATATGATGCCCGAGCACCTCATCTCACAGCGTTTTCGCTAAATCTTATTCACAGAACAAACATTTTTTTCCCAATTTGATCAACTTTTGAGCAAACAAATTTTCTCAATCATCAAACCAGAACGCTACTTCTAAAGGCACTTCCCTTCCGAAATTGGCCTTTCACAGCTCAAAAATCTCCCCACAACAGCTGCAGATTTCTCACAAGTAACACACACAGCTTTTCTCTGGACATTACCACTATTTCAAAGGATTCTGCTTAAGCTGAAATTTGAAAATAAAAACAAAAAAACGCTTCATCTCCTTGCCTAATCTCTACCTATAAACCCTAACAAAAACAGAAGAAAAAAAATGACAAAATAAAGTCACACTTGCCTGCTAATTTTCCCGAGAAAAAAAAAATAGATTTGCACAAGAAACTTCCCAATTCGAATTTCGATTACGAGCTAAAAACACCAATTGATTTGGCTGTTTCTCTCTCTAGACTAACAATCTTGCAGCTTCTCTCTCTACGCACTTAGGCGTTCCGATGAAGATATGTAAATATTCCGAGTAATCTGTTCCGGTGAGGGTTTAAACTAAAAAGTGGTGGCGCAGGAAATGAAATAAAATTAAATTTAAAAGGAGTGATGTGTAGCGAATGATATAGGGACACGTGGCGAGCACAGAAATGCAAGGTGTAATAGTAGTCGCAGTAGTAGGCATCGGCGACATGGACGTGCTTGGTCCATGAAAAGGAATGCTTACGTGGACTTGTCAGATACGGACAAATTATCTAAGTCTCGGCTGGCTCGGCTCCAATCGGCTTGCTTTCTACCTAATATTCCATTTACTTTTATTTAAATTATTGCTGTATTATCCGTTAATTTTGCTTCAATAATTTTTAATTTTAAGAAAGTAAAGTGCAAGTAACAATTTAAGCTATTATAAAAGGGTTAAAAGCACCGGAAGTACCCAAACTTTGGGCTGAAACCCAATTTGGTACCTAAATTTTAATTGTACCAGACTTAGTACCCAAACTTTGATTTGAAACCCAA
>JAYMTH010003486.1:0-10846 GCA_036897465.1 Pelargonium australe | reverse complement strand
ACCATCAACTTGCCCTTATCACCCTCACTTTCCCATATCAAAATTATGATTCTCAAACGATACCCTAATGTGTAATAATGATTGTTATAGCAATTGCTATTAGCTATTGAGTAAAATTTTTGTAACTTATGGTATATGAAAAGACATTTCATGAGAGAGTTTCAAATTGTTCAATTTGATGAAGTGACAACTTCTAATGTATCTCACCGAGTTCAACATTAATTGTCAAAATAACGAGCAAGAACAAAAAAATTCTATTTCTTCAGTTGCATTTCGGACTCTCTCCTGATGCTCGCGGACTCACGCGCCACCGCACTCCGCAGCAGAGCCGCCACACAGATCTTGACCCAAAAGCTAGATCCAAACCCGGTTCTTTCTCTTCGATCCCCCTAGCTCCAATCTTCTTGCTCACGTTCTTAGTTCTCGCCATCACTCACTGCGATTCTGCCACAGCAGCCGGATCTGCAACCGAGTATCGACGCTGTGAGTTCTCTTCCAATTTCGAATTGCTATTGGTTTTTGGTGATATGGGTCTTAATTTTGCTCTGTGTACTGATGTGGGTATTGCAGTGTTCATAGTGCTTTCAAAGTATTGTCAGTGTCACTGTATTGGGGTGGATTTGGTTTTGTTTTGTTCTATGACTATGGAGTGATTACACATTTTCCACAACTGTTCTTTTATTAGAGCATGGCTTCGTTCCTATTTACCCGAAGCAAAGATGCGCAGAATGATTGCAATTCACGTATATTTTTGTCTTGTTTGTGTAGATGATACATTATTCAAGCAACTTAAAATGTGGGTCATAGAATTAAAGAAAGAACAAGATAGAGTAGCTAATGTATTGATAGCCATTTCAGTTGTTTACATGATTATTGCCTTATGAATTCGGGAATTACACGTGCATTTATAATTAAGCTTGTAATGTAAAAATGGTTGTATAACTCAAACATGTGTGTGTGAAACACGAGAGAGAAAAGAGAAGTGAACATTTGCACATCTCATGTTATTTCCAATACCTTTGATGTATAGTTGCTATTTCCATTTATGTTACTTAAATATGTATAAGCTATACGAGAAACTGTTTTTTGCTGTTCGAATTATACAACCTCTTTCCTATCTTACCTGGGTTACCCCAATTTAATGGCCTTCCTCAAGTCTTAATTTCCATCCTGCCATCATGTTTCAACTTATGGTGTTGTTCCTTTTCATTGTGTTACATGGTATATGGTTATATAGCCAACAAAAGTTTGCTATTGCCAGCGAACTCAAACTTACTCATTTATTGATTTGACAATCATAAACCTGATCATTAAACACCCTCTGTCAATATTATCTCTCCCTAATTTATTGACAAAAAAGTAAACTTTTTTTCTTATTTGATACCCACCATCTGATAGCAACTCATAGAATTGAGACATGAAAAGGGTCTCGTATAACTAGAACCTGCATAATTATTGCGGTGTTTGGCAACACTATAGTCAAGACCAATCATAGTTCAAACTGTGAGAGAACGCCTGCATTTCATATTCAATCAATTATTTTCTTATTTGTTGATTGAGACTGATTCAACAATCACTGTGACGGCAATTATGCAAAGCTCTGATTACCAATTTGCCACCATCTGGGTTGAATGTATATGTTGAAGTTCGCTGGCAATAGCAAAACTTTTGCAAGCAGTATAACCAGTTGAAACATTTATGGCATTCTCTTCTAATAGTAATATATTTGTAGACAGTCTTGCTACTCTTAAGTACATGCTTGCCTAAGCTAAAACAAAACATGTAACTCAGAAAATTGAGGAACTTCAAAAATTCAGATTTTGGTGTCTTGTACATTAAAATTGATGATAGTCTAGCACAAGAAAGTCATTAAGTTGGTAATTATTTCCTACTGCCTTATCTTGAAAGCTTCATTCCGGACTTTTGAATTACTTGATACCCTTTAACCAATGATTTGAAATTCGCATACCGGTTTTTCCTTTCTATATTCATAATGACTTAAGCCTGAGATCAAAACTTGCTGAGCACATTTTTGAATGGAATTCATGATGATAATCATCATTGTAGCAGCAAGGAGTGCACCAATATGGCTAGCTATGTGTTGGTTTCTACAATGTGGTGTTTTAAGTTAATCTGCCTGGCGTATCATTTTTACATGAGTTTGTGTCTGGTGAATTTACATTCCCATAGTACAACTTGTGGTACTCACAATCATAGGTTTGGTAGATTATGTAATGAATTTAGTCTTTCCCATTGGACAATTGAAAATGATGTAGGACACAGGTGACTGACTAATTCTTGGCTAGGAATACAGTGGGAATGAATTGTCTAAAATCTTAAAAATAAAATAGTTAAAGTTAGTCTTGTTTTTTATATTTTTATTTCTTTTTATAATGGTGCATTGATAACTTGAAATGTGAAAAGGAATTTGGTTAGTTTGATTTCAGTTTTGCATAGCATGATTTATTTGATGACTTCTGTTGATTATTGGTATCAGTTTGTGTTCCAGATGGAAGAAGTTTGTCTCAATAGTGAGCCAGTGTTTGATGAGAGTGATGAGTGTGATAATGAGGTAGACTGCACTCATTTGGAACATGAAGATGATTTTGGTGACAAAAAGGAACCCCTGTCTCCTCCATCTGTGGGTTTGGAGTTTGATTCTTTCGATGATGCTTATGATTTTTATAATATTTATGCCAAGGAGCAGGGTTTTGGCATCCGAGTAAGCAATTCATGGTTTAGATCAAAGAGAAAAGAGCGGTATAGAGCAAAACTTAGCTGCAGCAGTGCGGGTTTCAAGAAAAAGAGCGAAGCGAACAATCCAAGACCAGAAACGAGAACTGGTTGTCCTGCAATGATAGTCATTAGGTTGGTTGACTCTAAAAGGTGGAGAGTAGTTGAAGTTGAGCTTGAACACAACCATCCTGTAAATCCACAAATTAAACGGTTCTACAAGTCACATAAAAAAATGGTTCTTGCAGCCAAAAAAGCAAAACCAGCTGCAGAACCTGTTACAGAAGTACATATTATTAAGCTGTACCGTGCAGCTGCTATGGATGCTGGGTGTAATGGATATTCAGACAATAGTGAAAGAGAAGGCATGAATGTTGCTGATCATTCAAGTCATTTAGAACTTAAAGAAGGAGATGCTAATGCGGTTTATAACTACTTATGTCGCATGAAATTGATAAATACAAACTTCTTTTACTTGATGGATCTTGATAATAATGGGCGCTTGAGGAATGTATTTTGGGCAGATGCCAGGTCCAGAGTTGCATATAGTTACTTCTGTGACACAGTTGTTATTGACACAATATGCTTGGCAAACAAATATGAAATACCCCTGATTTCATTTATTGGTGTGAATCAGCACGGGCAGCTGGTGTTGCTGGGCTGTGGCTTCCTTGGACATGAATCAGTAGAATACTTTGTATGGATTTTCCGAGTATGGCTTCAGTGTATGCTTGGTCATCCTCCCAAAGTAATTATTACCGACCAGTGCAAGCCCTTGCAAATTGCAGTCTCTGAGGTCTTCCCGAAAGCTCGGCATTGTTATTGTTTGTGGTATATTATGCAAAGAGTTCCAGAGAAGTTGGGGGGATTGAAGGGATATGAAACAATCAAAAGAGAACTGAACAAATCAGTTTATAATTCCTTAAAGATATCTGAATTTGAAACTGCTTGGGCCAATATGATCCAGCGGCATGGACTTGGGGATAACAAATGGCTCCAAATGTTGTATGAAGATCGGCAGCAGTGGGTTCCAGTTTACTTAAAAGATACATTCTTTGCAGGAATGGTACCTACCCAAGAAAATGAGTTGTTCAATGCATTTTTTGATGGTCATGTACATAAGCATACATCTTTTAAGGAGTTCGTTGACAAGTATGACCTAGCTTTACACAGGAAGCTCATGAAAGAAGCTATTGCTGATTTGGAGTCGAGAAATGCTAGCTTTGAATTGAAAACAAAATGTAATTTTGAGGTGCAGCTCTCTAAGGTATACACAAGAGAAATCTTCAAGAGGTTTCAATTTGAGGTTGAAGGGATGTACTCTTGCTTCAACACAAGGCAGGTGAGTGTTAATGGGCCCATAATTACATACATTGTCAAAGAAAGAGTTGAAGTGGAGGGGAATGAAAAGGAAGTTAGGTATTTCGAGGTTTTATACGAGACAACTCAAGTGGATATTCGATGCATCTGCAGCCTGTTCAACTACAAAGGTTATTTATGCAGGCATGCCTTGAATGTTCTGAATTATAATGGCATTGAAGAAATCCCATCCCGCTACATTCTGCCACGCTGGAGCAAAGACTTCAAACGGAAGTATCTTCTAGATCATGACATGAGTGACATTGATGTGTATAACCCAGTTTACTGGTACAATCACCTGTACAGACATGCCATTCCAGTTGTTGAAGAAGGGGCGCAATCTCAAGAACATTACAAGACTGCATTACAAGAATTGGAGGAGGTGTTGAACAAATTTAGCATTGTGGAGGACAACTTGGTGTAGAGGATGCCACCACTAAGGTGCGCAATCCAATGTATAAACTCGGCAAGTTAGAGACTCATGTTGTAATGACATTTCTTGAACAGCTTCCCATCATCTCCATAGCAAGCAAGTTGTGGAGGTGTGCTGCAAAAGAGTGCCCCATAGTTTGCTAACTGTAAAATCATGACCGCTCAAGCTAGGTATGGGTATTTGTATATAATTCATAATCTCTTGCAAGTAGTATAAAAGTGACATTTGATTTCACTGCACTCTCTTATATATCAACAGCACAATTTTAATGTTGTTGCAGGAGACTTTCCAAGGGAACATTGCTAATAGGAACTGAATAATTGGGGTAACTTAGGGGTGTGCAGAATAAAATCGATAACCCACGAAATCCAAACTGTACCCGCACCGCCCAAAAACCGCTCAGCTCAATCCGGCCACTCTACAGTCCAACCCAACCCACTGGTCCAATGGCAGGTCATCAGGTAACCCGTCCGACCAACTAAAGCCCTAAGAGACACCTGTATAATATCTCTGCACATGATAATCCTAATGATCTCACATTCTCACTGCTGCTTAGATTTATGGCGTGTGTTGTCTTTCAGATCTTTTGATTTTTAAAATTGTTTGTATGACTATGACTATATATTGTTACTAATGTACCAAAGGATAGTCTAATTTTAATGGACCACGGAAGTAGATTATAGTAACTGAAACGTACGTTAGTGTTAGTGAAGAAGTTTAATGTGGATTTGGTACATCGGGAACATGTTAATAATGTTTTTTAGTTCACGCATTAAGAGGTAATCGGCATGCATGAATGCATGGTGAAGCAACAGACAACAATGGTTCCAATCGAGCCTCCACATCGAACATTTCACTACTTTTGGATTTTCCATTTACACAAATACACATGCACACAACTAAATCTCAATTTTGCCATCCATACAGCAGACACATGGTGAGAAAACTAAGACAATGGACCCTTTCCCTCATAAAATTGAATAACCATAAATATTTATAAACGGGCACCTGATTTCAAGTTTTCAACAATATTGTCATACGCAATGTTGGAATATAAATGAAGACTTCATCTATTAAACTCGTGTTTTTAGTTGGCTTGCTGCTCAAACATTGTCTAATCACACGGACTCAAAGTTATGTTTTGAGTACCACCTTGGTCGTTAATCTTCACACGTTTATTGAAGTCATGTTAGTGTATGTATTGTTTACATGTGAAAATATATAGTAATAAAAATTGTTAATGGGGTTTGGAGGAAATTTTCAATTAGGTAAACTGCTCCTTTGTTACAGTTTGATATGCAGCATAGAGCCCCATACCATATTTGTTTGCCTAACTAACCTATGTTTCTCACTTACCTACTTAACTACTTTTACATACTTAATTGGATTCTTTCTTTCTTTTTGTTTTTAAAGCATAGTAGAAGTTTATATATTTTTCAGTAATTTCAGTAATTTGGTTTTGGGATTTAAAGAATAACAGTGAGTACTGAAAAATGGATTAACTTCAGTAATCTGGTATTATATATGCTGGATCAAGGGAATTGTTATAGAAACTCTGAAGATTAATGGAATGGAATATAAATTTTGGATAGACAATTCATTTTTTTTTTTTTCTTTCACTGAAACTGTGCACACAATCTGTTGGATTGAATATAAATTTGTGCCTTTTCTATTGGAAGTTGATGCCCTAAGCCTCCAAAAAACAAGTCAACCAAAGTTAACTCTTATGGGGCCACTACAATTTTTTATTTCAAGGAACAAAGAAACTGATATATTGGAATTTTGCTTTGTCATTTTGTCCTTGGTTTGTTGAATGATAGAAAGTGTGAGAAACAATTACAATTTAAAATCCCAAAACAGTTTGGTTTCTTGAGATCCTTAATTTGGATTCAAACAAAACCACCTATAAGTTCCAACAACTAGCCAAAGCCTGAGAGGGAGAGACAGAAACTCCATTTTCTTCACTTGGCTGGTTTCATCTGTAGCTGTTCTTCAAAGAGACCTAAAGCTTGTGATAGCCAAGAAAGTGATATGGATGAGGAGAGAAATGATGTTGATATGCTCCCCGGTTTCCGGTTTCATCCAACGGACGAGGAGCTTGTTGGGTTCTACCTCAGGCGAAAGATTCAGCACAGATCTCTGCCCATTGAGCTCATCAAGCAACTCGATATCTACAAATTCGATCCATGGGACCTTCCCAGTAAGTTCAATACTCTGTTTCCTCTGTTTCGAATCAGTGCTTTTTTCAGTTAAAACACTTTCAGTACTAACTTTGAGTGTACTTTTCTTTTCTTGCAAGAGTAGAGTTTGCAAGCAGCGGAGAGAAAGAGTGGTACTTTTATTGCCCGAGAGATAGGAAATACCGGAACAGTGCAAGGCCTAACCGGGTGACAGGAGCCGGATTCTGGAAAGCAACCGGAACAGATAGGCCCATCTACTCCTCGGAAGGCTCCAAGTGCATTGGTTTGAAGAAGTCTCTTGTGTTTTACCGAGGCAGAGCAGCTAAAGGGATCAAAACCGACTGGATGATGCATGAGTTCAGGCTACCTTCTCTTGCAGAACCTGCAGGCCCTCCTAAGAAGCTCTTGGACAAACCTGCAAATGTATGTTTTTTTCCCTCACCTTTGCTTTTAAGTTTTACCGAATCCAATTTGGTCCAAGAAGCTTCATTACTTAAATCAAATCTGATTTTGTTTTTGTAATTCCAACAGGATGCATGGGCAATATGTAGGATATTCAAGAAAACCAACTCCATGGCACAGAGAGCTCTGTCTCAATCTTGGTTTTCTTCACTGCCAGAAACTACACCAGTATTCGATCACATGCTCCCCAACCAACCACTACATGGTCCTCAGTTTAGTTCCGAGAACATCTCTTGCACAACTGGTACCGGATCAGCCATCCAAAATAACTCCACAACTAGTTTCTTTGCTCCAGATCATATTCCCTCTTACAAACCCCACAATCAGAAACCTTGTCTATATCCCGTTCCAAACGGAGACCTTCCCTTCATGTTCTCACCTCTAGAAATGTCAGGACCCGCTAGTACCATGTTGTTGAACCAGCAGTCCCTCATGGGAGATATTAGTATAAGCTTTGACGGATCACAGGAGCAGTTCAGTGGCTTCTCTATCAGTTTGGCAAAGGAGATGCAAGGTAACGCAGGCACGGGAGAGCAACAAGAGGACGGCTTGAGGAAAGACCCAAGCGCTCTCCATTCCCAAGCTAATAGCCATTGGAGGACGACTAGTGCTATCGGATCAATCGGATTTCCTTTCAGTCTGCCATGGGATTCGCCACCATGTCCTAGTGAAATGTCCACAAACAAATGTTACAGTTGAAAATGAAAATCAAACTGATATACAGATGGGAAAAGTAGTTGTGTTGTAGCTATGAGTGAGTGTATGAGAGTGTTGCAGCTAATATTAATTATTAGAATTGTGTTTACTCTACCGTGTCACTGTACAGCCACACATATTCTACTTATATGCAGTTGGAAGCTTTATTTCTATTGTTTGTTCCCTTTTTCCTGGAAAACATTTGGAATATGATGCCATGCTATTACCAACTATTTGACTAAACAACCGAGATAAACGGACTCTGTTCTACAAAGATTAGAAATCAATAATTACCTATAAGACAACATAGGATCAAAAAACACGCGACAAAATAGTAGGATTTGAATTGTGGGAATAACATGGACATATATAATTTAAACTTCAAGACGAGCTTTTGAAATTCCATTTCTAGAAATTTGGATTCTAAAACAAAGATCGTTCACATATAAAATCCATAATCTAAAGTAAAAATGCCAGTCATATATATATATATAGTAACAAAATACTAATCAGAGAACCTATCCAAGTCATCTGATTCCATAAAATAGAACTCTAGTTTCTTTTCTCCACTAAAGAACTAAATCTCATTCTTCGGCTTGATAAGGACTTGATAGAACTTTCCCTCTCTTAGTCTTCATCATCTCTGTAGATAAAAGTAAATTAATAAGATTCTAGTTCAGAAAACAAATCAGTCATGAAAATAAATGAGAGCTCGAGAAAGAACATGGCATTCACCTACCTACATTTAGCATCAAGAACAAGGATAGTAATGTTTTATCCAAGTCAGGGGAGGGCAAAAAGGATCATAATAACATTGATATGAGATAATTTCCTAAAAAAACTTTACTTTCTGAGTTGAAGAGAATATTAAATGATGTTAATATCACTGTAGTTTGATAGTAGAATCGACAAGAGTTCACTCAAAATCAAATAGGAAACAGGCCTAAGTTAAGGCTTGATCTATAGAGCAAATTAAACTACTTTATTATGAGATGTACCAATCCTATATATCATTTGATTCTGAATATCTCAACATAAGTAAAATATAATAACTTCATAATCCAGGGGCCAGGACCAGGTTTGGCATATTAACTAAACTTGCATCCCGGAAAATCACAAGCCAAAAAAACTTGTGGTCATAACCAACAAAAAAACACCTTTATCACACAATCTACGCTGCCCTATCCATTCTCCTTTTCATTAAGCCTACAAAGATCAAAAATAAAACAAAGATGAAATTTCTCCAACCACATTTACATGGATTGTGGATGCCTTCATTGCCTTGGGACGCAAAAAGAAAACAAAAACTTGAAACTATAAGGATGTTGGAATGCAAAATTGTGGGGGTAGGCTTCTTGAAAATGACTGTTCGAAATGAAAATTATTAATCTGTAATGTGATTTTTTTGGTAAATACTAATAATAATTCCTCAGAAATATAAATGATTTAATTAAAGAATTAATTCTTTTATTTTATACGCAGTTACAAGACTTCAGGTATCATTTTGCATATTAGTTTCAAACCTAAAAATAGATATGAAACAGGACAAGAAAAAAAAAAATTGTTCTAATAAGATCCATACAAAAATTATTAGTATGAGTGTGCAGAACATACATTCAGCATCGAGGAGAAGGAGGATTAGGCTTCAGCCAAGTTGGCGGAGGCCAAAAAAGCTTAGAATCATTCTGGAATGGTTTCTCAAAATCATCATTTTCCAAATCAAATATACCAACATCATAGCCTGGGTGACAACCAAATCCATTAGTGAATCCATCATCATCTTCATCGCTGAAATCGTCATAACTGACACCATGAATATACATGCAACTAGGTCTGCAGCCGGGGAAGTCACGAGCAGAAACACAAAAGTTGCAATCCTGACCGAGAAAAAACACATTATCACCCAATTTACGCTGCAAAACCCATTGATTCTCCTCATTCATCCTATAAATATTGAAAGTGCATTGTAAAGAATCCTCGTCATCACACAAATCATCATACACTTCCAGATCCCTCATGTACTTGAGGATTAAAAACAAATCTCCAGATGATTCCACCAACTGAGGATCACCATTGGGAAAATGATCCGGCGATCTAGGCACAACCTCAATCATCTTAAGAGAAGAATCAACAGCAACAGTCCTTCCTCTACCCTTAAACTCCACGGCATAGAACTTTTCATTGTGATAAGCAATGTCTATAAAACATCCTTTGGGATAACCCTGGCTTTGTAAATGAAATGGCAAACTATGAACATCAACACCATCATCATCGCTGTCTTCGTTATCACAAGCATCATCAATCACAGTCCACTTCTCATCTCCAACTCTCCAAACAGCCAATTTTGAACATATTGACATCAAAGTCATAACAGTAAAACAACCATTAAGATTAGCCCCAATGATTTTATCAGGACTAGGAGTTGACACAGCACCGGCAACATTGAGCTCATAGGCCTGGGCTATTTCGGTGACCCGATAGTCCAACATATTCAAGGATTTAGGGCATCCTTTGGGGAAATCATCCCAGAGGGTTGGCGAGAGAGGATCTCTGAGACGGACCTTTCCGGGGAGTGAAGAATCTTCCTCAACCCTAACAATCCAGGTCTTGGTGGTGTTCCATGAGTTGGTGATCTTGGTGAGAGGCTGTAAACAGTAAATGGTGCTGTGGGTGAGAGTGAAGTGATCCTGCTGCTGGAGATTCGAAAAAGGGGTGGCCTCGATTGGGAATGGGAGTTTCAGCGAAGAAGAAGAGTTGGAGACAGGGAAAGGGATGGAGGATCGCCAGGTAGTGCAGACAGCACGAAAGCAGAGAAGGTGGATGCGAGATTCGAAGCGTTTGGCGATATTGGACAAGAGATCTTGGGGAAGGCCAGACCACTAAGGATGTGTGTCGGTGTACTCCATTGATCGGAGGCTGACGTGGCGGACGACGGCGGCGTGGTCAGATCTACAGCATCTAGGGTTTCGTCGAACGCGGTCTC
>JAYMTH010003485.1:0-10850 GCA_036897465.1 Pelargonium australe | reverse complement strand
TAACCTTTTCATATCTCATTTTGCATATGGATTGATGTAATTTCTGTTCTGCAATACAATCCACAAGATTTACGCAGACATTGAAAATTAATTGAAAGACAAGAAAGACTCCCAGTTACAGATAGAAAAGAAGGTAAACCAAATTATAGCACCCCTTGGAACTGGTATGTCTAGCACAATTAAAGCAGCAGCTCCATAAAAATAAAATAAAAATCTTTCACACTAGTGGTTGATCTATGTTTATGAAGAGTTTACTATAGTTGAAGTTGTTTTAAGTATATAATCCTTTCACTGATGAAGTAAAATATATGTAAGGAAACGTACCATATTTTTTAGATTGCACCCGATGGTCAATTCTGCCGATGAACTTTCTAGTCGAGACAAAAAGCAGTAAGGTGCCTCCATGCCCAAGAAAACTTTTGAGTCTGATCTTAGCATGCTCTTTACAGCTTCTGATATTTGGGGAATCTTATCCAGATCATCAATGTGTAGAGGAATTTTCCTGACCACGGCACGCCATTGGGCACGAGACTTGTTAACAATTACCTACTCATTTCACAAGGTAAACGCTAACTTTGGTTAAAACTCAGATGTGACATTATTTGAAGTAATACAGGGAAAACTTAAGCAAGCATAATAAAACATCATTATATCTTAACTTTAAAGCATAAGCAATTCAAAAGTTGATTATCAAGCACAACACAGTCCTTATCTGGATAGGCAGACGATGTGAAGGCTTGTAAGGGCCATGGTTCCAATATAAGATCTAACACTTTATCTTTCTAATCTCCTTGACATCATTTCAAGAATTTTCTGAAGTCTTTCAAACTCATTCCCTTTTACAAACCCCAACCCCAAAAACCCTCCTCGAAAAAATATAAAGAGAAAATTGAAAGTATATAGCACCTTCTTTTCAATGATTAAATGACTTAATCAGTCAATAAGTGAATTAGTGTATCATTTTTTTTTGCTATTTTCCTGGTATTATAACAATTGTGAAGTTGCAAGAGTTTAAAAGAATTATCATACATGTAAATGAAAATTGATGTATTGAAAGATCATCAATTTGATCATGTATATTATTTTCAAATGTATCAATTTTGAAAATGAAAATTGATATTAATGTGTGTGTGTATGTGTGTGTGTGCAAGAGAGAGAGTCATCAATCTGATCATGTATATTCTTTTCAAATGTATTTTTTTTAAATGAAAATTTGTGTGTGTGTGTGTGTGAGAGAGAGAGAGAGAGAGAGAAACTAAACTCTTTAGTTAAATTTGCTCTCTCTATTTAAATGGAAAAGGAATCATACTGTGAGAGTAATCACATAATTGGCAAACTAGTTTCATATTCCTTCAGGCACAATACAAAAGTTAAATTAGTAGCAATTGGAAGACATTCTTCCTTTCAAACAAGAATGTGTCGTTGCCTAGTGCCAACACTAGGTAGATACGTTCAGCATAACAGTTGGTGAATGTAAATGAAATAGTCAACAAGAAGATCCTGGCCTGGAACAGGTTATAAATATAGTTTACAAGTTGGGCATACCTAGGGGAGTCTTAGACTAAAGTATCAGATCCAAAGCATGGGTCCATGAGTACCAAAGACAGCAAGGTAAGGATTTAGCAGAATATGTTCCAAGTTAGACTAATATCAAAGCTGCATTGTGTGTTCAACTGAACCACGATGCACTGAAAAGTAAAGAGAGGAACGAAAAGCAAGCAAATAGCCAAACCAAATACTACAAACCTGACTAGAAAACAGTGAATTTGGAACTATGACAGGAAATTTCTCAGCATTCAGCAATGAAGTGGTAGTAAGTCCCATTTCCACCACTCGACCTTCTATGGATCCTGCCTGTGAACACATAAAATTTTATTGTTAGCTTATCAAGGAAATGAATACTCAGAATAGTGAACAGGATATAGGAACTTGTCATAGAATTTGCATTGCAGCTGACAAAAATTGTTTAACATACTTTTATTGTATCTCCAAGCGAGAAAGGTTTTGAGAATTGCATAGATAACCCGCTGAGCACGTTCCCAAGGATGTCTTTGGAAGCAAAAGCAGTAGCAACTCCTACAAAAAGATGGAGGGAGACACAAATCATAACTCAATTATAGTTGAGAAGATATAATGCAAGCTTTATTGTGTACATAAACAAAGGTATCATTATTTGTTTGATAAAGATTATTATCAATTAATTTTTGAAAAAGAAAAACATTTATGGTCACACATCAAATGATGTACAGGGAATAATATACTACATGTGATATGGTCAAGTTGATAGATAAGCAATATTGATAGATTAACCATGAATACATTTTGTTTTCCTTAGTTACAATGCAAAGGGACAAGGCACATCAAAGCAAACCCATGGATCAAATAAATGCAACCAACAAAGGCCTCATGCACATTTGAATGTTTAAGCATGTGCAATTGACATCCACGGACAAAACCAATCACAACAAACAAACTATTGAATATATATTATCATGCTGTAATTACAAAATAATCAGAAATAAGTATCGAAACTACAAAGAAAACAGATAGCACAATACAAAAGTTCGTATCTTCTAAGAATTTACTAAAATATTTCTTAATATCATGGACAAAATTACTGAAGAAAGACATTATGCAATTACAAACACTCACCTCCTATACCACCAACAGTCAAAATAGATTGCACAGCAACTCCACATGCCTCGGCCAAAGCCATTATCCCAATAATGAATAAGCCAACAGATGAAAACTTGTCCAGAGCTAACAACTTTTCTCGATCAAGCCCTGCTAAACCCCGAGCAGCCAATGCACGAGCAAACACATTCGTTTTCCACCGATGCACAAACCATACAAAGGAAAGGATAATTGCACCCCTCCATGCTTCTGCAAGGTATTGGGATGCAATGGTGGTGGGTGCTACCATCATGGCACTGCAAATCAAATTAATTATGTATGTGTCACAAAACTGAAAACATTTCACAAACAGACACAAAGAAAAAGTAAAACAAAAATAATGCATATTCAAATATAATTGCCACTAACATTTGAGAAAATGCCATGAAAGTAACTAGATATCGCACTGGATCCTCCAAAGCACCCCAAACACTTCTCTCATATGGATGATTTTCCCCAATTGGATGTCCAGATAAAATGGCAGCGGGACCTTGCATCGCATAGTTGTGAAATCTCCTCAAAATCCTAGGCATCACCACCCATGCCAGTACAGTAGCAGTCAAAGTAGACCCAATCGGAACAATGACTTTTTCTAAATACGGATGAGATTCGAGCAACTGCTGAACATGAGGAGTCAGTTCCCTAGAGACCTCTGAAGCCTTCTGCCCAGTATAAGTCGCGACATCAACTACATTTTGCCAAGCATCTTTAAGATTCTCAATCAAATTGCTTCCAACAGAATCAGTGTTACTAACGTCCACATCATTTGCACCAGAAGCAGCCGGAGCCTCCACATTCCCAGGTTTTTCTCCTTTTCCTCCAACATTAGAGGAAAATGATCGATAGCTTGAGATAGAGCCTACCGAAACAAGAGGTATACTAACTCGGACAGAAGAATTCAACAGCGAAGCAGAAAATGGACTGACAAGATTCGTTTTGCAACATTTAGTAGCAACATATGACTTAAGACCCACAACACCACTACCCGTGTTGGCCAAACTTCCTACAAACGGTGATTCATCTTTCGTGTGGTAGTTCCGGTTTACACAGCTATATGATGGTCTTACATAACCATTCCCAGAGTATACTGAACTACAAAGTGACTTTAACCTCGAAAACCTTGCCATTGTCATTAGTGCAGCTCGTGAAAACAAAAAAGCTAGCAAGGATACACCAAATATTGAAATCTACAAGCTCAAACCCATCATTTCACCTAAAGGCCTATCTGCGAAATACAGAAGGTAAACGGTAAATCAGCAATTTACAAATATGAAGCAAATTCAAGTAAAAACAAACAACTACGTCATCAAATCCGAGAAGACACCGAAGTAGAGAAACAGTTCTAATATTAAGCTTTAGTATTAGCAATGCGAACAACAAATATAAATCCTAATCAAGGGTTTGGGAAAAAAAACTGCTAGGGAGCATTTAATATCAGTGAATGGAATCTGGGGAAACAAATAGCAATAATTTCCTTACATTTTCTCGGCAGCCAAACACAGGTAGATTATTAGGAAATTTGAGAGATATTACAGACCTGAGAATCGGAGGAGAAGAAAATGGAAGCTCTTTCCTTGGGAAGAAAGACATGAGTCCAATGTAGTGAACTTTGATCAACGGTGCAGAGTTGATGATCATGAAATGCAAAATGCACCTGATACCTACCCTGTCTTATTTATGGACACAAGGCCCATAAGATTGATGGGCCGATACTGGGCCGGATTTTGAGGCCCAAGTTCTTCTTATGACAGAGACATGGATGAAAATTCAACGTTCTCTGTCTGTATCTGTAATTTGAAGATGTGACCAAGTCAACTTAGCTAGATGCTAAATAAGCATGACCATTTCAATGAGAAATTAAGCTTCAGTTTTAATGGAAATATCTAATATGACACGAAATAGCGTTTTGGACTCGTGTTAGGCCGACGTGTCTGTTTAAGAGTACAGTCGTAATTTAAAATTTAATAACACGTTAAATGTGTTGGATTATATCGTGTCAAGTGTGCAGGACTATTGTGTATAATGCATCGGGTCGAGTTCGTGTCAATCATATCATGCCAACACGGCCAGTTAAATTGCTGCAAAAAAATGTATTGTGTATGTGTTTCGCGTTTGTAAACGTATATGTGTTCGTGTTAAATCGCGTAATATGATTAATAATTGTGTCGCGTTCGTGTTGCACTAATGTATTGCTGAGTTATAGTGAGTTGTCTCAAACGCGTGGACGCGCCTCCCTTTTTCCCAACATTCTTCCACTTCAAACGCGCTTTCACCTCCATCTTCATCTTCTTCTCTATGAATCTCCACTAACCATTTCTCTTCCATTTCCATTTTCTTTTCTCGATGAAGTTTTCTTACAATGATCCAGCTTTCTCTCTCCTCATCCTCCTTTCTCTCTCTACTCTGTTCACGCCCTCTCTCTCGTTTATACCCATAGATAACTACCTCATCGATTGCGGCTCCTCCTCGGACTCCGACGTACAAAATCGCCGATTCGTTAGCGACTCGTCGATCCCCAACTCCCCCTTGCTGTCCTCGGCTCACTCCTTTGCGCTCAGAAACGAAAACCCTATTTCGGGTTCGTCTCAATTCTACCACACTGCGAGGGTTTTCAACAAGCCTTCCGAGTATGCGTTCGTTATCAGAGACCCAGGGACACACATGGTACGTCTCCATTTTCACCGGTTTAGTTCTTCGGAATTCGATTTGACCGATGCTCAATTTCATGTTTTGGTTAATGGGTTTGTGGTTTTGAGCAATTTTAGTGGTGGGAACTCGGTTAGCACCATCGTTAATGATTACTTGATCCGAGTTGACTCAGAAAGTCTCTTGATTAGATTCATACCCACTAAAAAGTCCAGTTTTGCTTTTGTTAATGCAATTGAAGTGATATCTGCTCCAAAAGATTTAATTGTAGACACTGCACAGTTTGTGGATTCCAATTCACCTGTCAGATTTGATGGGTTAAGCAAGCAAGCACTCCAGACTTTGCATAGGGTCAGTGTTGGGGGTCCTAAAGTGACACCCTTCAATGATTCTTTGTGGAGAACATGGGTTCCTGATGATGAGTTTTTGAAATCTAGTGAGGGTTCAGAAATTGTGTATTTTAGTGGTCAGATTAAGTACCAGATTGGAGGAGCGAGCCGGGAAGTGGGTCCTGATAATGTGTACAATACTGCCCGAGTTATTAGAAGTACAAATGCTTCCGTACCAGATGTTAATATTACATGGGCATTCCCAGTCATTGGAGGTTACCAATATCTTGTTCGGTTGCACTTCTGTGATATAGCTAGTATTTCACTTGGCCTGCTAGATTTCAATGTCTATGTTAATGGGTATTTGGCATATAAAGATTTGGATCTTACAGAAACTACCGGTAGACTGGCTTCTCCATTCTATGCAGACTTCGTGGTCAATGGAGATAGTTCAGGGGTTTTAAATGTAAGTGTTGGACCTTCGAATTTGAGCATGCCATTTGCTATTGATGCTATTTTGAACGGGGTTGAGATCATGAAGATGAATAATTCAATGGGCAGTCTTGATGGTCTGGTTCCTGCAGAGTGTATTTTGAGGAGCTGGCCAAGAGGAAATATCACTCTTTGGGTTCCTCTTGTTGCTGTTTTGTTTGTGTTGCTAAGTGTATTTGTGGCTACACATAGGAGGAAGATTCAGCAAAGGGATTCTGTTATGTGGTCAAAGCTGCCCACTAATGTGCTTGAAATTGATTTGAAGCACTTCAATCAACAGGCGGCAGGCAAACTGTGATGTTTCTCAAGGGTCAACCATCTCTTGTAAGATCAATTTATGCATGCTTGTCATTATATAGTAGAAATCCTTACTACTTTGTGCAACGATTCTGGCAAGCTAGACACGGAAGCTCTTAAGTAGCTCTATGTGCTTGGAGACTGTTATCCTGTTTTTTTGTAAGTAAATTTGTATTTAATGATATGGTGTAATACAAAGATATCTTCTACGCAATTATTTTTTATGTTATGTTTAACTTAAACATGATTAAAATCATGATGTTATATTTGTGAGTTTTGAGTGTGCCATTTTTGTGCTTATCACTTCCCGTTTTCCAACTATGGAACCACATTTGCTGAATTGTCTAAAACTCTTGTTTGATTAGTTGGATATGCCTTTAAATTCCTTAAACAGTGCGTAAAGATTCTTGAGCATGAGCATGTTGGTCTTATGAGGAAGGAATAATCATTCGTTTGGCACTCTTACCTCCCATTGTATGTAATGCTTCAAAGGAAACCGGATGGTTTTAGAATCACGTACTGTTATATTGTATATTGTTGTTGTGCCTTAGGTATGGCGCTGACCAAAAGGCATCCACTGCACCTGGATGTTATTAGCAAGTGCACAACTGTCGTGATCAGAATCATTTCGTACAACGACCTTGTCTCAGTTGGTATGTTCATTATCTCTCTCCTTTCTCTTGTACATGCACATAAATTCTAGAAGGGACTCCTTTCCTTGACCATACACATATGAGTAAATCAACTAGTGTTGCATTGGACTAGCATAATCAGTGTTTCTGAATTACTTGGTGCTACTGTTGCTCCTATTATGGCACTGATTGATATAGGCATCCACAAGGGAAGTGTGGAAGTGCCATGACTAGTTTTATTAAATTTGCCTTCTACGGTGGGTATCTACATCATGATCTCTTTAGTGTGTGCACACATTTTTGTGGGATTTCCATGGCCAAACAGCGCGAGTAAAGTGTTTGTGAGTATCTTTTCTCTATAATCTATATATACTATCTGATATTCTGATGGAATGACATAGTGGTCTATTGCTGTATTAGCCTTCTAAGTTCCAACCACCTGGATGGTGGGTATTTGCGCATTTGAAAGCTGACTTTCTGGCCTCCAGCAAATGTGGAGCCAGGTTCATTTCCGAATCAATTCACAGTGAGTCACTTTCTGTGACCAAACATTAGAGGCCAGAATTAGTTAGTACTTCTCAGTTATCTACAAGAAACAAAGAGGCTCATCACATGTCATTTTGCTTACCTACATGTTATGGGAAATGTGATGGATGGTGGATACACTGTACAACTTTACGAAGATAATTGATGTTCTTGTATTGAACTGCAGATGTAAGTTCACGCTCTGGCGTGAACCTTCGCTGCGATTTGCGACCCAACCCTATCTCCCTAGGAGTGACAACCTCAAAGGTGTTCCCCTTGCTGTGTGAAAACTGAAAACTGGTTGAGACGAAAACCTTTTGTCGCATATCACGGGATGAAACCGTGACATGTTTTGAGCCATAATAATAAATTGAAATTGTTTTAAGCTGATTTTGAGTACACATATCAGTTCCATATTGGTTAAATTGATTATGAATTTTTATGATTCATAAAAAGTTATTGATCATTACCATAAGTATTATTGTCAAAGTAACGTTTTAATAAAATTGATGCAATATTGGTCTTGAGGTCGGTTTCCCCAGACTTCTTGGGAGGAACGTATGATACATCCAAACTCTTGCTCTTTTGGATGTAGACACACACTTCTTAGCATGAGATGGTGAGGGGAGTGTATGTGAGAGTTGGGTAGCCACATTGGGACCTTTCTCGAAAGATCATTGTGAAAGGTTGTCTGTCTTCCCCTTCACCTTTCTAGAAATTTTTTCTTTCAAGCCTCACTTTCAAGTTCTTTGGACGGATTTTTATGTCTGGTCAAGCATGTTATTGGCTTTGATGTGGTCGTAGGCCATGACGAGCATATATCTCTTCCCATATTTTGATCCTTCTACTAGGGAAGATGTGCTATAGATGATCAGTGGCGATAAAAGTCAGACTTGAAAGACGGTGGTGACCATTTCATTGGTGACATTGTCATGCTTGTGGACGGCCTTTCTCGGAAGGTCATTATGAAGGGTTGTTTGTCTAGCCTTAGTCCTTTCTAGAATTTAGTTTTTGAGGTCTCTCCTTCCAAGTTCTTTGGGCAGATTATTGTGTATAGTCAAACATGCTCTCGACTTTGATGTGGCCGTAGGTCAAAACAAGTAGCTCTTCTCAGGTATTGAGTATTTTACTTGTGAAGGCGTGCAAAATAATTGATAAGAAAATTCTTCCTTGAAAGGTTGTGGTGATCGTTTATTGGTTACATTGAAAGCATGTCAAAGTTTTCAAAAGCAAGTAAAAGCATGGCAAGGTGTTCAAGGCAAACAACATGTTTGAGGGACCAATCCTAACATGTCAGGTTCAAAGCTACGCTACGTCCAAAGAGCAAATAAATTCTAAGGCAAATGTTCAAGGGAAGCTACATGTCCAAGACCTAAGTTCGAAGCAACAAGTCTAAAGCTACCCTATGTCCGAGACACTAAAATTTTCTAAGTGTTTCATTCGGGTCGTTGTGGGCTCCCTCGGGCTCTATTGACCCTTTGAGTCCAAAATTTCCCTAAAAACTAACAAAGGGTTTCCAATGGTCCAAGCCATCGTGGACGAGCCCACGAAACCAAGGTCGTCCAACGCGTCCATACGGAGCACGACTTGGCTCAGCCCATGCCGATGCTCATCTCCTTCTTGCGAGCCGTTTAGATCGCCCAAGGCCTCGGGACACTTGGTCACACCATCCATGAACAAGGTCATGTCGGGGATCCATCCAAGTTGCTTCTCCATAGAAGTCACATAACCAAGCCAAATCAAACACAGGTTGGCCACCGTCCGTACGAGACACGAGTTGGCCACCGTTCGTACCGTACGCCCCATCCGCACGCCCGCGTCCGCGTTTTCCTCCCCAACTTCCATTGACATCCGAGCACGTCTGCGGGCTTACCCCGACTTCCCACGACCAAGGCCACGCAGCTCGTCCGTACGGGACACGTTTGGCCACCGTCCGTACGGTACGGACCAGGGCCACCACGGACGCCAACGTTCCATCCTTCATTCACCCGAGCTGCGGATCCCGTGAGCCCAACCGCTGACCCAACCAAGCTTGTCCGCGACCTTAGCCAACCTCGTTAACACATCCAAGGAAAGAAAACCAAGCAGCGTCCCAAGGTTCGTCTTCCGTACCCTAGACCATGGCCAGCCCGCTGTTCGTACGGGACACGGACAAGGCCACGGCCAAGAGTCCTCCCCGAGCCTCCCGGTTCGATTCAATGCACCCCAAGACCACCATTGGCCCCCATTTCATCCCAAAACAAAAACTCAACCAAAAATCAACCCAACATTGGCCCATATCATCTGATCCGTACGGACCTAGTACTCCATGGCCACCATTTTTGAATTTTCAAGCTTTTAAAATAAAAAATTGGAGGTCCAGATGATACCTTTTTTGGTTAGAAACTTCGGATTTGGCGTCTTGGGCACAAGGAAAACGAAATGAAACCTTCAAACGCTCTAATCCGTAGACTTCAAAAATCTCAAGAAACCGCCACCACCACCAATGGCCGACATCGTCGACCTCGATGAGTTAGAAATGGTTGGTGAAGCAACCTAGGACACCCACCAAGTGGAAAATCAAACTTTAGTTCTAAGATTGAGAAAAAAGTTAGAGGGATAATTTTGAATTTTTCTAAGTGTTGGGAAGAAGAAAAAAACAAGTGTGGGGATGAAGGTCACTTACCAAGTCAAGGGAGGTCGTCACTCGAAGCACCGCGTCTTGCCAAGAGAACCTCTAAGAATCCACCCAGCAAGTTGAGAGAGAATTTGAGAGCAATAAATCTCCTCAACAACCAATAATGAGAAATGAATGCTTTTTTCTCCTACTTAACCCCAAAAAGTCAACCCAGGTAAAAAAAGTCAAACTCAGGATTTTGGCTCTAAACTTGCCGATGGACACTCCAAGGTGACCTTGACCATCAAACATCGAAGAAATGAAAAAAATGAGACGTCCCAGTCTCCACTTAGGCGAAAAGTCAACATCGGACCGAAAAAGTCAAACTTGTGATTTTTGGTCCCAGGACGAGTTACCACTTACTCTACCACGAGGGGCAACTAATTTTACCCAAAAATCATAAGTATTTTGGCAAGTCACAAGTCGACGAGTGGCGCCTGAGCGCCATGTCACCCAACCCCCCTGACCGAAGTCCACGAGGTCAAGGAGGGCTTACGCCCGAAAGATAACTCTCATCCCACCGTCGATGACCAACGTCGCCCGACGGTTCCCGAAACTATCACGCGCCCCAGGCGCCCAATGAACGACTCTCGAGGTCCC
>JAYMTH010003484.1:0-10852 GCA_036897465.1 Pelargonium australe | reverse complement strand
GTCAGAGACAGATCTGGTTGCCTTTGCTGAAAAGGAAGCTGATCCTCTAATAAAAGGTCGTCGTGGTCTCACCCAATCCTCCTCAGAATCAGTACTTGACGAGCTGAACAAGCTAGATAATGCCAAGAAAAGCGTCAAAATTAAGAAGAATCGTTTGTACAGGAAGGAACTTGCACTTGCATTTATTTTGTTAACCGCCTCCTTGAGAAGTTTGTTGTCTGCTCAAGGGATTCACTTCTACTTCCTCTTGTTTCAAGGGATCTCGTTCCTAGTTGTTGGTCTCGATTTAATAGGAGAGCAGGTAAGCTGACCTTAACATTATCACTCCGCTTTGACTTGAAGCTCGTCTTAAGCCCGGGATTTGAGGTCACCCGACCACAGCCACCAAATCTATCCCATTGTGAATTGAATTTTCCCGGGAGAGATGCATGTAGCTTATTTATTTGCAGAGTTATTGTCTGTTGTTGTTTTTAAGCCTTACTTGCCTTAGAATGATGCAGAGATGTTTTAGAAGTCAGGCAGATAAGAGTTTTTGGAAATTAGTTTATTTATTATTCGTGCGGGTAGTCGGGGATAGGTTTTTTATTTTTCCCCCAAATGTTGTACATTTGCTGGCTCGTGTTACGCGAGCCGGACATTGTTAGATTATTTCACATTTGTCATTTGACAGTCTTTGTACAACCATAATATATACACCTTTGATTTCTTTTAGTATTGACATTGAATTACTACTTGTATACATTTGTAGAGTGCTTGGACTCCTCATATTTGCTTCAATCTTTCATAGGTTTTGTGTATTTGCTTCTGTTTGGAATGGTTAAATTCTAGAGTTGGTAACTCGTTGACTTGTTAGTTGTTACGCACGATCTATCATAAAAAATCACTTTTTATGATTGTACTAAAATGATAAATCCTGCCCAAAATGCATTCATGCAAAGGAATTAGTATAGTTTCCTGAAACCTGATCAAAATTTTCTAGTTAGTCATACAAAATGAATCCGATCAAATTTCGTATCATATAATCCCACATATTTTGCATCTAAACTTGAACCTATCCAAAATCAAAACTTGCACCCACTTTAAATTGGATTCAAACCTCAAACCATGTATTTTCAATCTAAACTCGAAAAAGTAAAACCTAAACACGAATTATTGGCTTAACTTTTTGTACGACAATTCAAACTCAAACTCGTGGGACACTCGTACTCCAACATAATTTTTTGGGTTCAAATTACATAAAATGAATCCATTCTAGAGGATAAATCAGTCAATTACTAAAAAGTAAACGCAGCTGGTTAGATTTTGATCCCAAATTTAGTACACTGCGAACCGTCAGATTGAGGAAAAAAAAACAGACAATCTGATCAAAAGTAAAAGCTGTTACGTTGGTCACGGAAAGCACATGATCCAGTGCTCCGCCTCCGCACGAGCTGAAAGACTCGACATCAATCTTGGGACGTCTGATCTCCGTGTAACCATCCTGACTGTCCGTACCGATTACTACCTCTCTAAACCCTCACTCGTAGAAGTCTCTAGAACCCACCTCCTCCTTCTCACTCCACGCCATAAAAACCCTCTTCTCTCGTCTCCTTTCTCGAGCCTGCACTCATTTTCTCTCTCTAGAAGCTTCCACTCTCTCTAGACTGTGTAGTTTTCGAAGTTTCAAATGGATATGGATGAAGATTTCGGTGTCCCGCCGGCCGGCGAGATGGAGGAGGATTTTGATTTGCCCGATGACGGCCCGATCCTCAAGGTCGGCGAGGAGAAGGAGATCGGCAATCAGGGGTTGAAGAAGAAGCTGATCAAGGACGGTGAAGGGTTTGATACTCCTGAGAATGGGGACGAAGTTGAAGGTACTGCTCATTGTTGCGATTTTGTTGGGATTGTGTTTTGTGTTTGTTCTTCTGGTTCTGAGGTTGTTTTGGTTTTTGCAGTACACTATACCGGGACTTTGCTGGATGGAACACAGTTCGACTCGAGCAGGACTAGGGGCACACCGTTCAAGTTCACGCTGGGACAAGGTGAGAGCTTCATGAATCTATGCAAATTGTTGTGTTTTAGCTGTTCAATTAGCTACAGCATGCGTTCTCAGTTTGGCTGTTTACGATAGCTGTTTTATTATTGTGTTCTTGTTTTAATCGTGATCCGTAGCATGGATGCAGTAGTTGTCCGTGTAAAAAGAACTGTTTTTGATATTTAGCCGTTTACAAGGTAGCATATGATTTCTTGGTTGACATTGTAGCTTACTGATTTGATCATAATAATTGTATAGAAGGAATTTATTAGGTGGTTGTTTCATTAGTGATTATAAATCAATTTTAGACATTATGCGATGTTTCTGACATCCTAATATTGAAAAGTAGAGAATGTTTCACTTTTACTCTCATTGAAAATCTGAGTGCAAGTTTTATACCTCTTTGTGTTTGTGTGTGGATGTACTTACCCAATTTGTGCTAATTTTACTACTAAAATGAATACTTTTTGGGGTTTAGCACAAAGTAGTAAGCTCTTATGATGACTTTACTCATACACCAGTTTCGCAAGTATTGTGATCCTAATCACGTTCTCCACTCCCCAGCTAACTTAGCTGATAAGATTGGAATAATTTTTTTAGCTTTATCCCCAAGCTGCATTGAACTTTTTTGGGTATTATATTTTAGTGGAACACCTCAGTTTATAGAGGTTATATGGATATTATAGAATCACTTTACAGTGTTTGGAGCTGTCCTGGTCCTATTTGTTGACATAAGCTGTCCCCATTTAGAGGTATTAAAGGTGGTTGTCTTTACTGTGTATGCTGCTAATTTTAGTCTGATACCTTTATGTTAGTAATGTTTTGAAACAACTTCTGTTTAGTTTTACCATTACTTTATTAGGCAGAACTGATAGGTCCCTTTCCTGGATTTTATTGCAATGCTTACATTTGTATTTTCACTGCAGGACAAGTGATTAAGGGTTGGGATCTAGGTATCAAAACAATGAAGAAAGGTGAAAATGCCCTTTGTACTATTCCTGATGAGCTGGCTTATGGGGAATCTGGGTCACCTCCGACAATTCCTCCAAATGCCACTCTTCAATTTGATGTTGAATTGCTATCATGGACCAGCGTGAAAGACATTTGCAAGGATGGTGGACTATTTAAGAAGATTCTCACTGCAGGAGAGAAATGGGAGAATCCAAAAGATCTTGATGAAGTTTTTGGTATGTATAATTCTGCTGACCATCATGTGCACTAAGCTTTAGTGGCCTTGGTCTGTTAACAACATTCCCCTCCTGTACATTGCAGTTAAATATGAAGTTAAGCTTGAGGATGGTACAGTTGTGGCTAAATCTGATGGTGTAGAGTTCACTGTCCAAGAGGGTTAGTGATATATTTCTTTCTTTCATCTCCCAGTACTTGCGTATCAATCTTCTATATTGACCTGAACATTTCTTTCTTATCAGGTCATTTCTGTCCTGCGTTGTCAAAGGCTGTTAAGACAATGAAAAAGGATGAGAAAGTCCTCCTTACAGTGAAACCACAATGTAAGTTCCTCTCTTCTTGATTGGGTGTATCCTCAACTGGGTATCCATTGTTTTTTTTTAATTGCACATTATTATATATATTTGTATGTTCTCTTTTCATTGTGATGCCTGGTTTTCCCTTGCAGATGGATTTGGGGAGAAGGGAAAGCCAGCTCATGGTAATGAGGGTGCTGTCCCACCAAATGCTACACTTCATATAACTCTTGAACTGGTATCTTGGAAGACTGTATCTGAAATAACTGATGACAAAAAGGTTATTAAAAAGATTTTGAAGGAAGGGGAGGGGTATGAACGTCCTAATGAGGGAGCCGTTGTCAAAGGTTGGTTGCAGAAAATAGAATTTGCTGTAGGAGAAGTGTTGATCTGCTAGAGTGCATGCTTATGACTAATTTTATTTATGGGTGTGTGCTTGGCAGTGAAATTGATTGGAAAATTGCAAGATGGTACTATCTTTTTGAAGAAAGGCCATGAAGATGGAGAGGAATTTGAGTTCAAAACTGATGAAGGTAAAGATACAAACCTCATATTTCATTTTTGTCTTTTTCCTCATATATGGTGGCATGTATTTGACTTTTGAATTGAGTTCCCCTCGCAGAACAAGTAATTGATGGGCTTGATAGAGCTGCAATGACAATGAAGAAGGGTGAAATCGCAGTTGTGAGCATTGCCCCTGAGTATGCTTTTGGATCATCCGAGTCAAAGCAGGAATTGGCTGTTGTGCCTCCTAATTCAACCGTTGTCTATGAGGTTGAGATGGTGTCCTTTGTTAAGGTAAGTGAAGAGTATAGTATTGGTGAATCATATTTAGTTTGTTAGCTGCTGTATTCTGAATGGTTTAGTGGGCATTGGAGTCTTAAGTCTTAATATATAAATTGCAAATTCTGCAGGACAAGGAATCATGGGACATGAACACCCAAGAGAAAATTGAGGCTGCTGGTAAAAAGAAGGAAGAAGGAAATGCCTTCTTCAAGGCTGGTAAATACGCCAAAGCCTCTAAGAGATACGAGAAGGTAATATGAGGGCAACAGTTTGGCATGCCCAATTTCATCTGCTTCGTTCTTTTTTTTTTTTTTTTTTTTTTTTTTTTTTCTCAAGTTACGAGAGACAAGTTTTTGTTCACACAGGCTGTTAAGTATATTGAGTACGATACTTCGTTTACTGATGAGGAGAAAAAGCAGTCAAAGGCGCTGAAGGTTGCTTGCAATCTGAATGATGCAGCCTGCAAGCTAAAATTGAAAGATTACAAGCAAGCAGAGAAACTGTGTACTAAGGTTTGTCTATCTACTTGAAAGTTTTCTTCAGTCCACATTGAAGTCTTCCCCATTAACCGTACTGGAATTTGGATGTTTAGGTATTAGACATGGACGGCAGAAACGTCAAGGCCCTCTATAGGAGAGCTCAAGCATATATCCAGCTAGCCGATTTGGATTTGGCTGAGTTTGATGTGAAGAAAGCTCTTGAGATTGATCCTGATAACAGGTGTGTCCTATGTTTGTGATTGGGATGACCTTTGTGTTGTAAAACAAGTGCGAGTTGAGTCATGGTAGTAACGTGTTTGGTTGTGTATTGGAACCAGGGAGGTGAAGCTGGAGTACAAAACTTTGAAAGAAAAGATGAGGGAATTTAATAAGAAGGAAGCTAAGTTTTATGGTAACATGTTCGCCAAGATGAACAAGTTAGACACTGTCGAAACCAATGTGAGTATTAATTACCTTTCTCTAGTGACTTATCTTCTTTTGGTAAACAGTTTCTGATGGTTGCATTATTGTTATGTGCAGAAAGCAGCTGCTTAGGAGGTGAAGTTTAGGCAAAAAGCAGAGATGGTATCCAGAGCAAATTCCTAGTTGACACATAGTTGTTTTTATGGTTACTGATTATTGTTCTGGTTTTCCTTAAAGGTTGTAGTTTGGATAATCCTCTTGAGACTACTACAGGCATGAAATTTTATTGGTCAGAGTGAAAAAGAATTGTCCTATGCTCCATGTTTTCTCAAGTATTTAACTCAATAATATGTTTATGAGGTTTGGTAGATACATTGTTTCTGTTCTGTTGAGATATGTGCTTAGAACTCTGTTCTTGTTATGGATTTTTTTCTTCCTCTTCTGAATCATGCAAGTTCTGCTGGGTAAAATGTTAGGGATGAATCTAAAACTAGTGCATATCGTGTTTTGGGTTCATAGTCTTGTTCGTGTTGGGTCGTACATAACACAAACAATTTTTAGCACAAACACAGCAATCACTCAAATAGTATAGTTGAAAGATTAATGTGATTTTTTTTTTTTCATAATTAAACATAATATAAAAATTAGGCCTTTTGAGCCTACATGAGCTTAGTGATGGGCAGGCTAACCATACATCTATTAACATGTAAAAGAACACCATTAAGGTGACAACAAAAAAGGACGTGATGAATGTCTACAAGACCTGCCCTGTTATCTTCTCTACTGCTGCCACTGGGACGTCTACACATCCGGATGTCCTCTCCCTCTTTGTCCGGATTTTTTTGATTGGGTATCTTCTTTCCTGATGCACTGGTACCACGAGAATCCGAATGAGGAAACAGAAAATCCTTTCCTTCCTTGTCCTTGATAGCTGAAAACATAGGGCCCCCATTTCTGTGACCGGCACGAGGAGATTGGCAGGGGAGGCGATCCATACTTCCTCTGGTCCGAGCCTCACTAAAGTGGAGAGATCTTTTGGGCACCGCAACCATCTTTCCTTGATCAAGTTCTTCGACCATTCAGGGTTTGGAGATAAATTGGGACGGGTATGAGGAATCAGTTATCTCCTCTTGTCCGAACCCAGCAAGAATAGCAGAATATGGAAGTGATCAATTTGTTCCACATCCGGCTGTTGCAATATTCCTCTGCCAGTTGGTTAAGAATGATAGCAACTGCCAAGGATCCACTGCTGGAAGAAAAGTGGTGTATGGATGAGGATCTAGATGGGCTTGAAGATGCATATAGGCGTTGGCGAGGATTGGGCCCAGATTAGACCCAAGCCCAATAGGGTCTTCATATATTTTTATTTTAATTATTTGATATTCGGAACGATTTAGAACATTTTTCATTAACTTGACGACAAATGAAAAAAATTAATCTGGATTTTTAATTTTTAATTCAACTAAATATGATGATTAATGAGAAAGAGGGGGCGTCGACACCAAGGTCATGACACCCGCACCACATTAAGTCGTTAGAACATCATGTCAATATGATATGTGCTTGTAGAGGACCATTACATCAATACTACATGAATAACCGAACTTCTAAAATGTGTACGCCGGAATACAGCAGAAGATAACTCTACCCTTTAAGTCAAATACCCTACTCCATATTGTCAGCATAAAGACTCAAACTAGAGACCACATAAGAAATGTAAAACACTTAATTCACTTGACTCAATATGACCAAATATAATGTAGAGAATACGTCAAACTTTATAAAAAAAAATGGACACAAAAAATTTTAGGAAAAAAAGAAATGACCTTTTATAAATAAATAAAAAAATCGATAAACCCCCTTGAATAATTTATTTCATAAGGCTGTCCACCCTTCAAAAAAAGAAAAAGAAAAAAATAAGTTCATAAGGCCGTCCAATGTACAACCATTTGAAGCGGATTATTTTGTTTTGACTCCAACTTCAAACGTACAAGCGCTACAATGCGTAAAAAAACGCAATGACCGATATACCCTCGTCGTCAAGATTAGGGTATTAGGGTTCCATATATATAGCACGAGATAGGGTTTTTAGAGGAGAGAGTGAAGAGTAAGCGGAAGTGAGAGGGGGAGAGAGAGAGAGAGAGACCGCCGCTGCTAAGCCAAGATGGGTAAGATCTTCGATTCCTCCGGCCAAACTGATCAATCTCAAATCTGCGCAATCCGTTAATCGTTAGCGTCTTTTTTCTTCGATCTAACACTCGAAAATCTATGGATTGCAGGTATTTCCAGGGACTCCATGCACAAGAGGCGCGCCACTGGTGGCAAGAAGAAGGCATGGAGGAAGAAGCGAAAGTAATTTCCTAATCTCTTTTCGTATTTCACGAAATGCTTTTTGTTTGATTTGATTGATACATTGTTCTGCTAACTTGTTAGATCCTCCATACAACATTCGATTAACTAGCTGCTAGGACTGGTTTTATTTTTGCTTTTTTGAACTGTTTGGTTGCTGAGAAAGTGACACATTAAATGAAAATGGAATCTCATGTTCTCTCTTGCTTTGTATTCCAAATGTTCTTGAAAACTTGCCTTAACCATGTCAGCTTGGACTATGGTGAGTTTTGGATTTTGGTTCTTTTTAAGTATGGAGAAACATGAGATCAGCCTTTTCATTTCCTGTACATTATATCAGCAACTAAACTGAATCTCTGCCTCTGTTGTAACTTGATATCTCACATGAGTTTCACTTGTTGCAAAGTACTTGTGAAATAGGTTCAGATTTTTTATTGACTGGTTGCATTTCCAATGCAATTGTGTTATCCTATGAACTTTTTGTATAGCTACTAAAACTTGATTAATATTGAATATCTAAAGATCTTCTAATTAGTCTGAGTTTTTGTCTGATTGGTTAGATAAGTTGTGCTCATTGAATGGTGGGTTTTAATATTTGTTTTGATGCTGACACGACAAGATTTGATAGTCTATGAATGTGCGAGGTTAAAATTCTGTTGTTTTATTTGATATACTATACATTTTTGTATTACTTGCGGAAAGATTCATATTGTCACCAAATCTTGTCATTTTAACATCAAAACAAGTATTACAACATATCATCCGATGGATATCACTTGTCTATTCAACTAAACTGAAATTTTACCTGATTAGAAGAGGTTTAGCAATTCAATTTTGATCATGTTTTTCTTAGGTGTACAAAAAGTTCATTTTTTTTCACTCATCAAATCTGTATCATTTGTGATATAATCTAGAGTATTTTTTGTCAATGAACATCTCATTGGCATGCCAATATTATTAAGTATTGGCCCACTTGTTTAACATTTGTCAGCACTTGTGGCATCTGTCTACTGTATTGTCAACATAACAATGTTATGTTTGTCCTGTTTTTTATTTTATCCACAATTCATTTGATTGATGATTGATTATTTGTGTTTACCCCTTAAGCCATGATTGGTTTTTCTTAGTAGTCTATATTGTACTTTGTTATTTTTGGTTGCATGTCTGACAATAACTTGAGTGATGGAATGTGTTTCTTTTATTTGCACCTTAGTTTTATCTGATAAATGCCTTTTACATTTTTAGTTATCTTTTTGAACATGATGAAGTTATGATTTTATTAATTTGTGAATAATTTTGCTACTTCTATCCATTTTAATGTTACTATGATATCATTACTAAACTATCTTGTTATTAATATAAAGGTACGAGCTCGGCCGTCAGCCAGCAAATACCAAACTGTCAAGCAACAAGACAGTGAGGAGAATTCGTGTGAGAGGAGGGAATGTGAAGTGGAGGGCCCTCAGATTGGATACCGGAAATTTCTCCTGGGGAAGTGAAGCAGTTACCCGAAAGACCCGTCTTCTTGATGTTGTATACAATGCTTCAAACAATGAGCTTGTCAGGACACAAACTCTTGTGAAGAGTGCAATTGTTCAGGTGGATGCAGCTCCATTTAAACAATGGTATCTTCAGCACTATGGTGTTGACATTGGTAGGAAGAAGAAGACAGCAGCTGCCAAGAAGGAAGCTGAGGTGAGTAATATGATTAGCTTGAACTATGCATTTGCAAGCATGCCTAATAATAGTTTATAATATAGATTCCTTTTTGTTTCTCCATGCACCATCTGGTTGAGGTCTTTTTGTTCTGCCAATTGGTCTCGTCATACGAAATCTATGCAATATCTTTTATCTTTCTATAATTGCCTTGTTGCATAAGATATATGGTGTTAAGTTGCACACCTATGTCTTAGAATAACCACGACACTGTCTTTTGTTAAGCAGGAGGGAGAAGCAGCTCCTGTAGAGGAAGCTAAGAAGAGCAACCATCTACAAAGGAAGATTGAAGCTCGCCAGAAAGACCGTAAGCTTGATGCCCATATTGAAGAGCAGTTTAGCTCTGGTCGGTTGCTGGCTTGCATTTCATCTCGCCCTGGGCAGTGTGGCAGAGCTGATGGGTAAGCTTATGATTAACTTAAAGATTTGAGTATTGAATTGTCCCGGAGATTCTATTTACCCTGTTTTTTTTTTTGTTTTTTTTTATAGGTACATATTGGAGGGAAAGGAACTTGAGTTCTACATGAAGAAACTCCAAAAGAAGAAGGGCAAGGGTGCTGCTGCTTAATTGTCGTTTTCTTGTTTAGTTCGTGTTTGAATTCTTTTAGGTTATGCACTATGGTTTTGCTAAAGATGACAATGCCTTGTGAGCTTGACTCCGAGCATTATTACCAGTAGCATGAACAATTTGCTAGTGTTATGTCACCAAATTTTGTTCAATTTTATTTCTCATGGTAATGACAATGTTATCCAATTACTTCTCTATATTTGGTGTTTGGTATTCTCAAAATTTACTTATAAAGTAGTCTGCAATGTAATGTTTGAGATTATATGTTTTCTTTTTCAGTATCTTACCTCTAATTGTAGAACTCAGTCATGGTTGAATTTGCATTATTTTTATAATGAAATGAAAATTAGGCATTGAGCAGTAAGAAGTATAAATCATGTTATCCTATCTATACATACTATAAAAGCTGAACCAAAAAACAGGTTTATAATGCGTATTAGAGTGCCACATCATCAATCTATTAATTTTGGCACATAATTTTGTTTAATTATAAAATTATCCCAGAAGAGAACAAAATGCAATATTTATAATTTTAGTTTATTTTTTTATTTAAGGAAATAATTTATTAAGTTATAATATAATTTTCAATTGAAACAATTTTGTAGATATTTTATTAGAACAAATTTTTAGGCAATTTTTTATTTTAAAATTTTAATAATTTAAGTTCTACGTTTTTTTCATCGAAAATTATTATTTTAGGAAACTATTATATTCTCAACTATTTTTAATATAGACAATATTTTATGTCTCCTCTTTATTTGAATTGGAAAAAAACGTTTTTGTTCAATTTCCATCTTTTCCAACTAGAAACAAATTTTACTTTCTTTTATATTTTGAAACTAATTTTTTAATGTACGATTTATTAGTGGAAGATTTTTCTTTCACTTTTGAGTTTTTGGTAGTTTAATAAAAATAATAATTGAAAATCTAATGCAATATTCCTTTAAAAAAAATCTAATGAAATATGGTAAGATGATAATGAGACTCAAACCCTAATAAAAAATTAGGTAAGAGACTTCACAAACCCTAAATG